>PVJL010006245.1:0-95096 GCA_004026885.1 Lyroderma lyra | reverse complement strand
TTTTCAAGTTCTTTGGGTAGATCCCCAGAAGGGGGATTGCTGGGTCAAATGGTAGCTCCATTCCCAATTTTCTGAGGAACCTCCACACTGCCTTCCACAGTGGTTGTACCAGTTTGCACTCCCACCAGCAGTGTACCAGAGTTCCTTTTTCTCCACATCCTCTCCAGCACTTGTTATTCCTTGTCTTGTTGATAATAGGGGCTATGTTTTAAAACAAGTAAAGAGCATATCACTTACCTCAAAGGAAAAAAAGTCTCAAGACAGTATGATATATCCTAGATTGTTTTACATAAACCTGATTTGGAGGGAAAGAGACTTCTTTTTCTTTTTTCTTTGAGAATAATATTAAATTTAAAATTTTACATGACATTTTTTCTAATGAATGTATTTCTCTGATAAGGTATGCTATTTATACTGAATAGCTAATTTAATTAAGTGATTTTATATTGCTAATCACTTACCCATTTTGGTTTTGTTAGGAACATCTAACCAATGTCAGATGTGCCACCAATGTACTGTTGTAGTATCTGTGGACTGAATGTTTGTGTTCCCAAAACTCCACATGTTGAAGCCCTAACCCCCCATGTGATGGTATTTGGAGGTGGGAACTTTGGGAAGTAATTAGGTTTAAATGAAGTCAAGAAGTTGGGGTCCTCATCATAGAAATAGTGCCCTTTATAAGATGAGACATTGGAGAGCTTGCTTTCTCTCTTTTTCTCTGCCGTGTGAGGACGTAGTGAGAAGGCAACCTTATCTGTAAGCCAGGCGAGATGGGTTCTCATCAGGAAACCTTGCTCTTGGACTTCCCACTCCCTAAAACTGTGAGAAATAAATGTCTGTTGTTAAGCCACCCAATCTGTGGTGTTTTGTTGTAGTTGCCCCAGCTAACTAGATGGCATGAGAATGTTGTGATGTATTCCCCTGTTTTGCTCTAAGCATTATTTTAATAGTCTGTGCCTACAGTAGACAAACAGAGATTTTTGTCCTGGTACAAGTCTTAAGATGGTGCTAGGCGGCTGGAGAGTTGAGAAGGCAAACACGTACATTCAGTGTCTTTTTCTTGACTACTTTAAATGCCACGATAATAAAAGGGAGTGATGATAGGAAGAAGAATAATGATTCCTGAGGTAAAATCCTGGCCCCACTTGACAATTCATGTAAATTGTATGCCCCTCAGTTCTTTCAGCCATGAAAAAGATGAAATACCTTCATTGCTTACCTCATGAGCTTGTGTTAAGCAGTCAATAAGATATTTGTGAAAGTGCTTTACTATTAGAGTTTACTTCTGCTGGTTTCCTTTTATTTATACTAATTCCAGTGTTACTGTTCACATGTTGTGAAAGTAGGTGTTTTTCAGAATACTTGATTTCTTCATTTTATATCCAAGCAAATTTTGCTGTGTACAGTTTTTAACTATTATCAGTTTTATTATTTTACTTTTGTTACTCCTTATGAATAAACATAAAGAGCATAGTTTGTATTTATTTCTCAGTTAATCTATTCAGATAAAAAGAGCAAGTCTCTCTCTGTCCTGTGATCTCTGTAAAAAGCAAAGATTATTCTCAGGCTCCAAAATTGTGTATTTAAACAATGACTTACTACAATTCTTGTAAACATTTGTGTTTGGAGCTTCAGATGCAGAATCTGTATAGCGTATTGCTAATTAAGTATAAATTCACACTTTTCTTTATTCCATGAGTTTATATAATGATAATTCAGAGAAGTATAAACTATGCCTTCCCAAAATATACTTTATGGAGCAAAAGGTAATTTGTTTTTTAAACTTCATGGAGCTTAATATTTAATGTAACACCATTTCTCTTTACTTACTGAAAGTGAATGTTTTAGAGTGAAGTGAAAAGCTAATTTTATTCTGAACTTTTTATATTAACATTTGGTGTGATCAGTATATGTAAGTGGAGGAAGATCTATTTTTATGGAAGTTCAGATATATTAAAATCAGTGGTTCTTTCTTTTAAAAACACACTATTTTTTACAGGTGTTTTAGGTTCACAACAAAATAGAGTGGAAAATGCAAGAAGTTCCCTCACACACATTACCTCCTCCACTATCAACATCCTGTACCACACTGGTACATTTATTATGATCAATGAACATACATTGATATGTCATTATCACCTGAAGTCTATAGTTACATTAGGGTTCACTGTTGGTGTTGCACATACTGTGGGTTCACTGTTGGTGTTGTACGTGCTATTGGTTTAGACAAATGTACATGCTCTGAGTCTAGACAAATAATAACGTGACTCCACCATCATAGTATCACACAGAATAGTTCCACTGCCCTAAAAATCCTCTGTTCTCTGTCTGTGTGTCCCTTCTCTACAAACCCTGGCAATCACTAATCTTTTTACTGTCTCCATAGTTTTGCTTTTCCAGAATGTTATTCCAGAATGTCATATAGTTTGAATCATACACTATGTAGCCTCTTAGATTGGCTTCTTTCACTTAATAATATGTATTTAAGGATCCTCCACATATTTTCATGTCTCTATAGCTCATTTCTTTTTAGCACCAAATAATAGTCCATTGTCTGGATGTACCACAGTTTATTCATCCATTCACCTAATGAAGGACCTACTTTTTGCCTACCAATACTGCCAATTCTGAATAAAGCTGCTATAAATCTTGTGTGGGCTTTTGTGTGGACTTGTTTGGATATCAGCCAAAGATTATTATTGATAGATCATTTGATAAGGGAAAATTTAGTTTTAGAAGAAGCTGCCAAATTGTCTTATGTAATAGCTGTATCATTTTGCATTGCTACTGGCAGGGAATGAGTTTCTGTTGATCTACTTCCTTGTCAACATTTGGTGTTGTCAGTTTCTGGATTTTAGCCATTTTAACGGGTATCTCATCATTTCACTTTGTATTTCCCTGATGATAAATAATGTGAGTGTCTTTTCATATGTCTGTTTGCCTTCTGTATGTCTTTTTAGTGAGTTGTCTGCTCAGGTCTTTTGCCCATTTTTTTAATCAAGTTCTTTGCTTTCTTATATTTTGGGTAACGATCCTTTATCAGATGTGTCTTTTCCAAATATTTCTCTTAAGTCTATGGCTTATCTCGTCTTGACATTGTCTTTTGTAGAGCATCTATTTTTTATTTTAATGAAGTTCAGCTTATTATTTCTTTCATGGATCATGCCTTTGGTGTTGTAGCTAAAAGTCATCATCATAGCCAAGGTTATCTACATTTTAGCATAGTTCATCCTGTAGAATTTATAGTTTTTTAAATATATATTTGTCTGTAAACCTTTTTGAGTGAATTATTGTGATGAGTCTGAGATCTGCACCTAGATTCATTTTTGTGTGTGTAACTGTTCAGTTGTTCCAGCACTATTTGTTAAAAAGAATATCTTTTTTTTTTTCATTATATTGCCTTTACTCCTTTGTCAAAGGTCAGTTGACTGTATATTTAATGGGTCTGTTTCGGGATTTTCTTTTCTGTTCCATTAATCTATTTGTCTATTCTTTCACCAGTATCATTGTCTTGATTACTGTAGCTTTATAGTAGATATTGAAGTCAACTTCACTGTTTAAAATATTAATTATGGAAAAATTTAAAGCATATACAATAAAGTAGGGCTACCAATCCAATGAATTCCATATACATATCATCTAGCTATGATACTCATCAACTCATTACTGCTCTCATTTTAACTCTACTACTTTCATACTTCTACTCTCAGATTTCATATAAAATTTTAGACAGTATAGATCTGTATGTATTCAGAATGTATTTCTGAAAGGCTGTCTTCACTTTAAAGAAACTACATGGAGTTCCCTGGTGGTATAGTGGCTAGGCTTTGGCGCTATCAATGCTGCGGCCTGGGAACTACCCACATTAAAAAAAAAAAAGAAAGAAAAGAAACTACAAAGCTTTCTCAAATATAAGTTGGTCCCTAGTTTCCAAATGAGAGGTTTAAAGCTTTCTTTTTAAGTTCAGCTTGAATGTATAGTTTTTTAGAAAAAAAGTAGTCAATTGTTATATATAATTTCATTTTATACACATTTTAAATCACAGAATAAAATATTTATAAATACAGCTTTTTATGCGCATGAGTTTTATCACATACATTTTATGTATTTGTCTCCTCAATAACTAGAACTCTTTTTTGAGTCATTTAATAGTCTTCCATTGGGAAGAATCTTTACTTCTCTTGTTTGAGATATATGTGTATCACCTTGGAGTATGGATATACTGTCATAGAAATACATTTTAAGTACACATTCACATGATATAGCATTGATCTTAATTTGGAATGCTTCTGTAAGGAAGACTTGACTTTCTCCCCCACTTATTTACTTTTTAGTCATTTATTTATTTATGTAAGTATGGACTCAGATAGTTATTCCTTGGGTTATTAACTAGTGCTATCCTTATTTATTTTGTTGTGCAAATTTTTCAGCTTTGACCTTAGGGAGTTTGTTTATATACTTGATGATATAAATTTATTTTACTGTAATTGTCCTAGCTTTAGAACCAGCCATTTTTCCAAGGTGCAAAAGAGCAGGTTTTACGTGTTTATTAATGTTTTCTTACATCAGTCAGATTTCTATCAAGTGATTTCATCTTTTTGTAACAGTTGTATCAGTAAAGGGGGCATTACTTAATGACAGTGTGGTTTAGAAAAATTGCCAAACATAAGCCACAATAAAATGTTTTAATTAATATCTGTTAGAAACACTATGAATGATAATGCATAATTTCTCCAGGCTTAAAAGGAACAATACATGCAAAGGGCTGTCTGCATTTTCTGAGTGTAAGTGGGGAGAGAAAAAAGGGGGAGTCAAATATTTGGTGATGGAAAGAGAACTGACTCTAGGTGGTGAGCACATACTGCAACACATTGATGATGCACTGTAGAATTGTACACCTGAAACCTTTGTAATTTTTGCTAATCAGTGCCACCACAATACATTTTACAAAATTTTTAATAAAGGGCTGTCCAGAAAGAATTAGGCCATTGTCAATATAACATTGTCAGATTACATGCCTGAATACTTTCTGGACAGCCCTCGTATAACTGATTTATTTTTACCTTTTTCAACCAAGGTACTTCTAAAACAAATTTCTATTCCCCTTTCACTTGACAGAGAGTAAAAGATACTACTTAATCTTTTTTCTTTTTAAGTTATACCTTTTATTATCTGTTTATCAGGAAACCAGCCTGTGAAGATGGTTAAAGTCATACGCATAATACAAGGGGTTACCCAGAAAGGATTCACCTGTTAACTGTTCCCATTGTATTGACACACTGGCTGGATTTTTTCCGGACAGCCCTCATATACTCTTGAATATAAAAGGACTTTATATTTAGAGTACTATTTAAAAGCTTCGTAATAGCTATCTAGCTATGTAGGTGAGTCCTTTCTACTTAGTTCCAAATTCACAGGTATACTACATAAATTGATACTGCATAATACTAATTTCTTGGTAAGAAACATATTAGAAGGCACAGAATAAATTTTTAAAAATTAAACAGTTCCACAAAGACTAAAATATTTCTGAAATATTGCTTTCAAATATATATGGAAGTGTATTAAAATTGGTTCATCTTCCTCCTTTATGTGTGATATACAGTTAGTATACTAAGTTAAGCCTTTGAGTACTTTGTATAGGTAGTAAAATCCACGTTTGTCTGTTTTTACTCTTAAGCAGACTAACATCTTTCTCGGTATACCTTGTTTACCTTACTTGTTTAACCAACTTTGGTGTTTCTAGACAAGGTAAAAATAAAGTTCATTCCATTATACATTGCAATGTTAAAAATAATTACTTTAAGACTGGTTAAAGTTATCTAAGGTACAAAGTCTGAATCCTCACGTAACTAAAAGAGCACACAAATCTTCTCTCTGATTTGTCCAAGTATCACAAGTGTGAAATTGGTCAAAGTCAAATTTTAAAAGATTGCCACATTAACACTACAAGTTGTTGCTAAAGTTGTAGTGCTTTATATCAAAATGATACCAAAAAGTGAATACAACTTTTTATAAAAATAATACAGGATTGAAGTCACTGCAGAAAGCTCAACCTTATCACTTAATTCCTCAAACATATTATCCATAGTTATTTTACAGCCCATTTAAAATTCTTGTTGGTTATCCTTATTTTTTAGCTTTCTGTCAGTTCTTAGCCTTTTTTTCTTATATGCATATTAAAAAAACTTTTTGAAGAAATACATGTATCAGAAGCAAATGGCTTTAGTAAGTTTTACTAACTGAGCACCCCTATGTAATGCATACTAAGGTTAAACAACAAAAATTATAAGTGTTTCAGCAGCTTCCCTCTAGACATCTTCCACTTAATATCTTACCTTCCTTCCCAAATGGAAACAACATCCTGACTCTCAATGACCCTGCCTCTTCTTTCCTCCCTTCCATCTTCCCCTTTCTGCTCTACTACAAGTTGTGGACCTAGTTTGAAGCTTTTGATGATGCAATTTGTTTTGCTTATGCACTGTTAGTAGCTAAAGGTATCAACATTCTGAGTTCACTTAATCACCTCAATTATGGATTGAAATGTTTAAACGCTGGGCTTTAATTTGATCATCTCTACTCCCTAGGTTATAGGTGCTCAGCTTTTAAAGCAACGGTTAGGAGAGTAAGTAGGAATTTTGCTTTTTGGTGGATCCTGACCTACAGTTTTTGTTTCTGTAGTTTTGTGAATCTACTGGAA
Source organism: Lyroderma lyra (assembly GCA_004026885.1). NCBI lineage: Eukaryota > Metazoa > Chordata > Mammalia > Chiroptera > Megadermatidae > Lyroderma > Lyroderma lyra. Next base: position 88,396 of record PVJL010006245.1, on the reverse strand, counting down.
GCTCTACTCAGCTTTTAGGCCTCTCAACTTCCTGTCATGTAAAAGCGCTTGCTTTTGTGGGGAAGGCAGTTGCAAATGTCAGTCAGATTTCTAGATTTACTATTTTTCTGGGTCTTGCTTACATAATTCATCACTGCTTTTTAAGCATTTCAGTGCCTTAAAACAGGTATGTTTCATGATTTTTCTCTAGTGCTTCTAGTTCTCACTGGAAGTTTGTTCCAAGTTGCCTATTTAGCCATTAGTGGATGCAGTGCTCTATATTACCTATTTCTAAAAAGTGATCTTAAAAGGCTTATTTATAATGACATTTTTGTCACTGGAGTTTGTGATTTCTTTTAAGTATCTATAACTAGCATTGATTAAAGCTGTTTCAGTGTAATGAGTTCTCCAAATAGTACATTGTGGTTTAAAATGAAGCAGTTGTACAAGAGCCTTATGATGTGTTTGTGAATTCTCGAGTGTGAGTATGAGGCAATTTCTTTCCTGAGGGATAATTTCAGGGGGGAAACTTTCCATCATAGTTGGCATCTAGGGATATTTGATTTGAAGTTTAGGGGTAGTTTCTATTATATGGTTTTTGGAAGGAAAGTTTCTTAATAAAAGCAGTGATAATAGCTACTATTGGAGGGTTTTAATATGCATTAGGCACTGAGTGTTTGTAAACCTTCACTAAACTAATCAGTCTTTACAAACACTTTTATGATATAGATCTTGCTTTATTCCCTTTACAGAAGAGTAAATTAAAAGCAGGATAGGTCAAGTAATTTGCCATGGTCATAGAGCCAACATTGATATACACTGGTGTGACCTAGTACACACATTCTAGTTGGGTACATCTAGCTTCCATTCTGTTTGGGCTAATGCCTGTTCTGATGTATTGAAAACCTGAGAAAACATAACCAACAGTAACACAGATGCAGATATGAAGTTGCTGGAAATTGGTTCCGATTCTACATAGAAGCCTCATTTTATTCATTTCTTCAACCTCCTACAAACATTAATCCTTCATTTACCAATTATTTTTTTCTTTTAGTTCAAACTTTGAGAATTACACAGTTGGTACATACCTACAGCTAATAATTAGTAGAGCCAGATCTAAAAAACTATGGTAGGATGTTCTCATGCAATAGAACCAAATTGAAATTTGATTATGAAATATAAGAAAATTTTCTTTGAGGAAAATACACTTTGAAATAATAATTAATACCAATAATTATTTTAGGTATTAAGCAACATGTAGTTCTTCATGTTTGTTACCCCATAATTCTGTTTTTAAAACTTTATACTATTTCAAATAATCCTTTTCATTTTAGGCAATGATGCTAATTTATTTAATATTAAATGTTAAGAAAAATAATTTATATATCTTTAATATAAATTATGAGGTATTAATTTGTAGAACTTTTTCTTAATAGCTTTTTAAGATCTTTGAATTGTGTATGGGAAAAAGGGCTTTACAGGTTTATTCTACCAAACATTGAAAGAAAAATTAATACCTGTTCTTCATAAACTGTTATCAAAAACTTGAAGGAACACTTCCAAAGTCATTTTATGAAGTCAGCATTACTTGATGTCAACCTCTGTAAATCAATTAATATGATAATATCACATTACCAAAGTAAAGGATAAAAACCATATGATCATTTCAATATAAATCGAAAAAGCATTTGACAAAATTCAGCATCCTTTTGTAATAAAAACTCAACAAAGTGAGTATAGAAGGAACATATCTAATCATAATAAAGACCACATATGGCAAACCTACAGATAATATCATACTCAATGGTGAAAAGTTGAAAACCTTAAATTAAGATCAGGAATAAGACTAGAGTCCCCATTATCACTCCTATTCAACAAAGTATTAGAAGTCCCAGCCTCATCAGTCAGATAAAACAAAGAAATAAAAGGCATCCATATTGAGAAGGAAGAAGTAAAACTCTCATTTGCAAATGGCACAGTACTACATAGAATACCCTAAAGACTCAATCAGAAAACTATTAGAGCTAATGAATGACTTCAGTAAAGTTGCAGAATAGAGAATCAGTATACAGAAATCTATTATGTTTTTATGCACCACTAATGAAAGATCTGAAGAAGAATTTAAGAAAACAATTCTATTTACAATTGCATAAAAAAGTATAAAATACCTAGGAATAAATTTAACCTAAGAGGTAAAAGACCTGTATTCTGAAAACTGTAAGACTCTGATGAAAGAATTTGAACAAGATACTAATAAATGGGAGGATAGAACTTACTCATGGAATGCAAGGATTAATATTGTTAAATGTTCTTACTCAAATAATATACAGCTTCTATGTAATCCCTATTAAAATACCAATGGCATTCTTCTAAAAACTAGAAAAACCAATTGTAAAATTTATATATGACCATAAGACCCCAAATAGCCAAAGGATTCTTGAGAAAGAACAAAGTGGAACTTTGATATAAAACTATACAACAAAGCTACAATAATTAAAACAGTATGGTACTAGCATAAAAACAGAATGAAATATAATAAAGAGCCCAGAAATAAATCCTCACTTATATGCTCAATTAATCTATGACAAAGGAGGCAAAGGTATATAATGCAGTAAAGGCAGTGTCTTCAATAAGCAGTATTGACAAAACTGGACAGATAGCATGCAAAACAATGAAATTAGACCACTTAACAGTATATACAAAAATAAACTCAAAATGGATCAAAGACTTAAATGTTAGATCTAAAACCATAAAACTCTTAGTGGGAAACATAGGCAGTAAACTCTTTGACATCATTCTTAGCAATATCTCTTTGGATACTCGTGTATCTCCCCAAGCAAGGGAAACAAACAAACAAAAAGAAAATGGAACTAGATCAGACTAAAAAGGTTTGTATTGTGAAAGAAATCATCATCAACAAAATGAAAAGACAAGCTACTGAATGTGAGATGTGTGCAAATGATTCACATCTGATAAAGGGTTATTATCCAAAATATGTAAAGAACTCTCATATGACTTAACATCCAAAAAACAATCCAACCTCTAACATTTTAGATAATTTATTCCATTGTTATAAAAATGGATATCTACAAATAACTTTTAAATGATTTACTGATTTTTTTCTTTAATTTTATTTATTAAAACTTTTTATTTTAAGAAAATTGTAGATTTGTATGCAGTTGTAAGAAATAATACAGAGAAGAGGTCTGGTATAACATTTACTCATTTTCTGCAAATGATAAACATTTGGCAAAACTATAGTAAGGAATTATAATCAGAATATTGACATTGATACAGTGAAGATTCAGGAGAATGCCATTACAAGAGTCCTTCATTTTGCCATTTTATACCTAGACCCAATTCCCTCCCTGTGCTTAACTCTGCAACCTTTAATTACTATCAACCACTAATTGTTTCTCCATTTCTGTAATTTTGTGATTTCAAGAATGTTGTATAAATGGAATCATATAGTATATAACCTTTGGGGATTAATTTTTCTCACTCAGTATACTTCTCTGGAGATTAATCAGAGTTGTCTGTATCATTAGTAGTTTGTTTCTTTTTATTTGAGTGGGTATTCCATGGTATAGATGTTTAACCAATTGTTTAATCATGGTCTATTCAGGGACATCTGGGTTGTTTCCATTTTGGCTAATAGAAATAAAGCTGCTATGAATATATCATGTACAGGTTTTTGTATGAGAATATATTTCTATTTCCAAGTGATAAGTACCCAAGAATGCAATTCCTGGGTTGTATGGTAATTCCAGGTTTTGTTCTTTAAGAAACTTCCCACCTGCCAGAGTCACTGTAACTGTTACATTTCTACCAGCCTTGAATGAGTGATCCATTGCCTGTATGTCTTCACCTCATTTGGTGTTGTCACTATTTTTTAAAATTTAAATGAGAGCCATTCTGATAGCTGTGTGGTAGTATCTTGCTGTGACTTTATTTGCATTTCCCTAATAGCCAGTGAAATTTTCATGTGTTTTTGTTTGTTTGTTTGTTTTGGGGTTTTTTTTTTTTTGGCCATTTCTCGATCTCCTTTGGTGAATAGTTTGCTGATGACTATATTAGTTTGCTAGAGCTGCTCCCAAAATACTGCACATTAGGTGACTCAATCCACAGAAATCTGTTTCTTATCATTCTAGGTTGAAAGTCCAAGATCGAGGTGTTGGGACGTTTCGTTTCTCCTAAGACCTCTCTTATTGACTTACAGATGGCTGCCTTCTCTCTATATCCTCACTTGTCCTCTCCTATAGAGTCCCAGACATCCGACAGCCTGTCTTCATTTGTCCTGTCTTTCCCCTTAGTTAACTGGCAGTGTCTCTGCTGATAAAATCGTATCTCTATTAAGTTCACAGGTGACACCATTATTTATCAAATAATTTTCTAGACATACCCTTAGTGTTCTCTTCTGAAGACGTTTTGTCAATTTTTGCTACATGGATAGGCTGAAAAATTTCCAAATCTTCAAGTTCTGCTTTACTTTTGGTAAAATTTCTTCAATTTATCTTTCTCATATTACTGCAAGCACCACGGAAAAACTAGACTGCAGTTTCAACACTTTGCTTAGAAATTTCTTAAGCTAAATGTCCAAGTTCATCATGTTTAACTTCTATTTTCAACAAAACACTAGAACACAATTTAGCTAAGCTCTTTGCCAGTTTATAATAAGGATCACCTTTCTTCCAGTTTCCTTTAACATATTCCTTATTTCCATCTGAGATCTCATTATAATCATTATAATCACCTTTAACCAATAGTCTTGTTCATGGCAATCTAGATTGTTTTAACATGCACACTGAAAACTGTTCCAGCCTTTACCAATTACCTAGTCCCAAAGCCCTTCTACATTTTTAGGTATTTGTTACAGTAGCACCCCACTTCTTGTTACCAAAATCCGTATTAGTTTGCTAGGGCTGCTATAACAAAATACCAAAGACTGTATTGCTTAAACAAGTTTCTCATTTCCCAGAGTTTCTCACAGTTATTCCAGGAGGCTGCAAGTTCAAGATCAAAGTGTTGGTAGGTTTTGTCCTGAAGCATCTCCTTGCCTTGCAGATGGCTGCCTCTCACTGTGTCCTCACATGACCTTTTTTATCTGTGCCACCATTGGTATCTCTCTCTTATAAGGATACCAATTATATTGGATTTGGGTCCCACCCATATGATCTCATTTAACCTTTATTAACTCTTTAAAGGCTCTGTTTTGACATATAGTCACATTAAGTATTAGGGATTCATAATGTGAATTTTGAGGAGGACACAGTTCAGTCAGGGGCATTATCTTTTGCCCCTTTTAAAAATTGATTATGTTTTTACTGTTGGGTTTTGGGAGTGGTCTTAATATTCTAGATTAGGTTTAGCAGACTTTTTCAGAGTAAGAGTTACTTATAATTTTTTCCAAGTGTTGCTGTCCACTAGCTGTTTATTTTATTATTCAGGCAGTCACCCCAAAATTGTTTGGCGGTCTAACGGCGGACTACGATCAGCCCTATTCTTGCCCAGCCCTATTCTAGATACTAGACCTTTTACACATAAGTGGTTATAGATATTTTCTGCCAGCATGTAATTTGTTTTTCTCTTCCTCTTAAGAGGGTTTTTCATGAAGCAGGAGCTTCTAATTTTGATGAGATCCAGTTTATTATTGTTCCCTTTTATGGACCATGCTTTTGATGAACTCTGCCTAGCTATATAACAATTTCAAAAAAAACAGTTCTGCCATGTTGAAGGAAAATTGACTAGAGATCACATATCATAAATTTTATTTTGCTGGAGGGAATTTTTTAATTTATAGAAAACAGGTTCCCTTAGAAGAATTGGGCCACGTCAGTCATGAGCAAAAGAAACAATTGGGAGATAATACTCATGGGTTTTTCTCATATTTCCAGTTCTTCTGAGTAAAGGCATTATTAGATTGTGTTATGCACTATATTTTAAGTATGATTGTAATAGCAAGCAACTTGGAAGGAGAGGTAATTCTTCCCTCCTGTAGTGGTTATCTTACATGGTAGCATCATCACCTGCTTTGGTCATCGAAGCTGGGAATGGGGGCATCCTTATAGAGTGTCCCTGTCTTGTCCTTCATATTGAGTCACTGCATCTTATTGATTTCAACTTTTAAGTAGTTCTTGAATCCTGTCCTACATTTTCATTATCACTAACTGCCCTTATTCATTACCTCATTCCTCTCTGGTATCATTTCTGTCATGCTGCTTCCAAGATGTTTTTGTCTTCAGTTTTCAGAAGTTTGACTTAAATGTGTCTTATGATGAATTTCTTTCAGTTTATCCTGCTTAGTGTTTGACCACCTTATTCAATCTGTAGTTTTATGTCTTTTGCCAAATTTAGGAATTTTTTCAGCTATTATTTTTCTTGAAGTATTCTTTCAGCCCCACACTCTTTCTCCTGTCTTGTAGGACACAGATGACAGGAAATGTTAGTTGTTGTGTTGTATAGTTCCACAGGTCCCTGAATTGTTTTTTGTTTTCTTCTCTTTATACTTAGTCTGTTTTTTTCTCTTTGATTCAGATTGGATAATTTATGTTGTTCTATGTTCCAGCTGACTAATGGTTTCCTCAATCCCCTTAATACTGCTTTTGTTTCAACACAGATACTTTTGTGGGGGAGGGGAGTTCCCTGGCTGGGAATCAAACCTAGGCTGTGGCATTGAGAGTGCTGAAGCCTCCTAGTCAGTACACCACCAGGGAACCCCAAAATACTGCTTTTGATACTATTAATTGTTTAAGTTTGGTCCTTGTATTTTTCAACTGTAACATTTCTGTTCGGTCTTTATGTCTTCTATTTCTTTCTTCAGATGTTGTAATTCTTTGCTAAGGCCTTCTATTTTTTCTTTATTGTTATTGTTGTTTATTTGTTTTCAGGATGTTCCTAGTTGCTCATTGAAACATTTTCATGATGACTGCTTTAAAATCTTTATTAGATTATTCTAATTTCCCAAGTGTTGGTATCTACTGGTTATCTTTTTCATCCAGTTTGTGTTCTTCCTTGCTCTTGGAATGATGAGTGATTTTTTACTGAATGCTGAATGGTATGGATATTATGAGATTCTTGGTGTTATTTATACTTTTAGTTTTAGTTGAGTTTGTTTAACAGCACTCCAGCAGGGAAAGGTGAGGTATAGCCCCCTTATAATTGCCAGGTCATGGCAGAAGTCCAGGTTCCCCAGTCAGCTTCTGTCAACACCTTAGGGAGATTGTGCTCATTGTTACTGTGGGTGGATGTGGGATTTCTGGCTCCCCACTAATACTCTCCTTATAGCTCTCTGGCTGAGAGGAATATAAGTGCCTTATTACTATTCAGCCTGTGTTGTCCACTAACACTACAGAGTGGTGTGTCCTTATTACCAATGGTTGGTGACAGTGCAAGTCCTAAATGTCTATTAAACATCCTTTTACACAAACTAGCACATTGAAGGGATGAACAGTAATGAGGAGATGGCCACCTAGTTACTGATAGATATGCTTGGGTGTCCATGCTCCCTACCTACTTGGTCAACACTGGCACCACTGGGGTGCCTCATTATCTCCTGGTAGGGATTAAAGTCTCAATACTATCTTTGCCTTTTCTGAACCACCCAGTGGATGGTTGGGGCATCTCATCATAGCCCAATGAGGAAGGAAATCTTAAGTTCTTCATGTCAGCTTTTGCTGGGGTTTTAGGGATATGGCCATGTTTTTCTTCTCTAGTATGGGTTGCACTAGAACAATTATTTTCTAAAAAGTGTTCTGTCTTGCTAGACTTTTCTTTTCTTGGTCTTTTGGCTATAGAGAATAGGCTTTGGGAGGGTTTGTTTTATCCATGTTTGTTGATATTTCTGGGTTATTAGCTTCTTTAGCACCTACTCTTTAGTATGTGAGGTCTGACAATTAAGTTCATGAACTTGCCGCTGTGCACTTACATTGGCAGCATTGTATGAACAACTTGGTAAGGTTTCATAACGTTGGTATATCTGTGTGTCACAGCTGTGTTCATGTCAACGTGCAGCGGTGTCTTGCTGAGTGGTGTTCATTATTGTTGCATGTTTTATGTGCTGTTGAGAGAATGTTGGAGCTTGAATTAGAATAATGAACAAACAAACAAAATTTCTTGTTAAAATTGACAAGAGTGGAAGTGAAATTAGGGACATGTTAGTCCAAGTTTATGGGGATAATGCCATGAAGAAAATAGCAGTGTACAAATGGATTAAATGTTTTTCTGAGGAGAGAGAAAGTGACTGATGAACAGAGGGCAAAGCGGCAAGTAATGAGCAGAACTGACGAAACATTGCAAAAGTTTGTCAAATTGTGTCTCAAAATTGTCAGCTGGCTGTGAAAAGTAAAGCAGACCAAGTAAACATCAATAGAGAAACAATTATGAAACTCTTAACGGAAAATCTTGGCATGAGTAAGTGTGCAAAAATGGTCCTGAAGGAGCTCACCAATGAACAAAAGTAAAGGAGAGTCAAAGTTTGCCAAGACCTTTTGGGAATGCAAGATGGTGTTTTGGGCCATGTTATCACTGGTGATGAAACATGGGTGTACCATCATGACTCTGAAACAAAGTGTCAAAGTACACAATGGAAGTCAGCCAATTCTCCACGACCAAAAATTTCCTAATCAAGAGTCAAAATGATTATTCATTATGATTTTGTAACAGTTGAACAGCCAGCCAACCAGGTTTGCTATTTGCAAGTGCTGGAATGGCTGCATGAAAAAGATGAAAATGATCTTAACTTTTCTCCAGCAACTCATGGCTCTTGCATCACGACCATGCACCAGCTCACATGGCACTATTGGTGAAGGAGTATTTAACCAGTAAACAAATAACTGTATTGGAGCACTCTCCCTATTACTCACCTGATCTGGCCCCCAGTGACTTTTTTCTTTACCTGAAGATAAAGTAAATATTGGAAAGAAGACATTTTGATGACATTCAGGACATTAAAGGTAATACAATGACAGCTCGATTGGCCATTCCAGAAAGAGAGTTCCAGAATTGCTTTGAAGGGTGCAGTAGGCATGGCATCAGTGCATAGCTTCCCAAGGTGTGGGGAGTTTGAAGGTGACCATAGTGATGTTCAGCAATGAGGTGTGTAGCACTTTTTCTAAGATAACTCCACAAACTTAATTGTCAGACCTCATATGAGATAAAAATGAAAACCCAGGAAACTCAACTGTAGTTATTATTTGGGCCATGAGGTGTCTATCCAATATTTCTTCTTTTTCTGCCTTTCCTTTCTTATGTTTGTTTTATATATAATTCTTTGGGTTTCTGTAGAATTCTTTGGGTTCTTTGTGCTTAGGAATAGGGAAAAGTTTACCCCATATTCCCAGAAGTGGAAAGTATGTTTCAGGTATTTGGTAACACAGATTACCCCGAAACAGTAGTCGAATTGGATCCACGTGGACATTAATTGTCTTCATGTGCTTTTTTGTTTGTATTTTAGGACTAAATACCTATACACTAATTTTATTGACAAAAATAATAAAGAATTCAAATAAAAAGTGCAATTAAAAAGTTAGAACCTACTCCAATGGATATATTTAAATCTCAGACTGAGTCTTTCTTGACAACACTGGGACCTGCTTAATCACTTGGTTTTTAACTTGTCAAGCTTCATTATGGTTTCTTTTATGTGTGTTGCAGTTCAAAAAATGCTTCTCTTTTTTTCTGACCCTTTGATCCAGTTACAGAGTAACTGGTAATTTTATGAATTTTATGGAATCAGTTTTTAGGTTTTAAGTAGCCTCATATTATAGGCTTTGTTAGACTTTAATGATCAAATTTTCCCTTTGGGCATCTGTGGGTATTTCTATGGGGATATTTCAGAGTTTTACTATATAATATGTAAAAAGTATTATCTATAGCACTAAAGGACAATTACTAAGTTTTAAAATATGAGAAAAAGCAAGGCCTTTCATATAGGTGGTGTACTATTTTCAAATTGCCTCAAAAGTAGTATTTTGCAGAAAATAGCATTATTGTAGGTGTTAAAAATTTTTTGTTTAATAATTTGGCTATTCAGGGTCTGAACTAAACATGAGATTGGATTTCTTTCCTGTAGGATGATGGTCTAGAGGACACCGAAAAGAATTTCTATGAATCTGATGACGAACAGAAGGAAAAGATTGACAAAAGGAAGAAGACTTATACTATGGACCCAGATCACAGACTTTTAATTAGGAATACAAAGCCTTTACTTCAGAGCAGGAATGCAGCGGTATGTTAAAACCCTTATAGGAAATAATTCACAGATTTTTTTTAAAAGGTGGTTAAAAGATGTAAGTTGAGTAAACAAGTCTTTATTTTTCAGTGTATTTTGTATTTATCCATACTGAAAAATCAGGTTTTGATGAGATTACCTGGTTTGGTAGCTGTTTGCCAGTGTACTTCATGTACTTTTCCGTGGTTTTATTAGTTGACTTTTTCTAAGATATGAGTTCAACATGTTTCTGAGTTGATTAGAAAACTGCATATTTATCTCTCTTGCTAGATTGTAGTTGTGAGTCCTTAATCTATCATCAGTCCGTAATATTTGTATCTGCCTGATAAATGAACCTAGCATAATGCCTCATACATAATTTTAACTGGTAGGAATAACTATTACAAGTCATCTTTATTTGGATCCCATCTTTTCTGTTTTATTTTGTGTTTTACATCTTTTTATTTTAAATAACCCTTTATATTTTAGGAGACTACTATGTGTGCACAATAGAAAATCAGAAAATTCAGACTAGCTAAACAAAAAGCAATTAAAACGTCATATTCCCTTCACCTAGAAATCACTGTTACAGTATTTTAATGCATTTTCTTCCAGATCTTTTTTCTGCATAAGTATACATATGTTCACATGTGTATGTCTCTATATTTTAGATCAAGATAGAAATTATACTGTGTGTAGTATGTTTTAACCTTTTTTTCTAGTCATTCCTCTCCACCTTTCTGTTTCAGTAAAATTTTGTTTCATTTAATACCAATTTATCTTAAATTATCTTTTATAAGTTGTTATCTAAACCAGTTGTTACATCTTTTAAACCTCTCAAGTCTTGCAGAATGTTCTTCGGGGTTTATGTGATTGCTTGCTTTATGAAGTGTTATTTAATTTTTTTCTTCTATAACCTATATTTCCTGGAAGATATATCTAAAGGATTGATGGATACAAATTAAGCATTTTCTTAAATTTTTTACTTAAAAATATATTCTTGATGAATTTTCTCAATTAGTAAAAACTTGGAAAATGAGGAATTTCACTTGAATTACTTTGTTTTATGGTGCTTTAGAAATTAGAGCTTAGAACTTTCATATGTATTTTAGTAATTAGCACAAGTTTTCCTTTCACCTAGTAATTTAGTTTCTAAATCATTATTAAGTAACTATGCACAATAATAACAAAATATTATTTTACTAATGTAAAATATGCTTATATTTTAATGTGCCCTAGCTTGTCCAGATGGTTGTTAAATAGCTGTAACTTGCCATATAAAACTTTGCTTTAAAATTGATTCACTATTAATTTAACTTTGTGTTGGAAATTGATTTTATAGTACAAATACTTACTTGATTAAAAATGTTCTTGAATGGTGAAATAAATAGAGGCGTTTGTACTTTTTGTCTCAGTATGTCTTGGTTCCTGCTTAATTTGATTGTGTACCAAGTAGAGGTGATTTACTTTTTGTTACACTATGTTTTGGTATTCTGCTTATTTGATGCTAAATACATATAAAGGCTGACTTTTGAAGAATTGTGAATATATTTTTTTGTTTTATCCTTATTCTCAGCTTTTGCAAGAGACTTTGAGGAAAGTCTGTTGTTTCAGGAAACTTAGTGCTATATGCTGTAATGTTTTTTAAAATGACTGTCAATGACTTGTAGATTATCAATCATTAATTGAAATTTTGTCTTATAAGGTCTTACATTCAGGAGAGTTTGTTCTATATTTAAAGTGTATTTGTGGATCACAGGTGAACAACTAAGAGATCTTCAAACTACTCACATTCCTAAGTAATGTCTGAAAACTATAAATCAATCTTGTAAAGAAAAGGTACAGCAGTATAACAAGCAGCAGTAAATTTAGGACCTTTTAAACTGTATTTTGAAAAAAATGTTTATTTTAGAAAAAACTCTTTCTTACTTCAAGTATCTTTAGGTGCTGTGTACTCCTTAGGCATATGCAAAACTCCTGCCATATGTTTGTTAAAACTTTATAGACTGACCAGAAGTAATGTTAATATATATTCTGAGCCAAAGAAAAGATGATATAACTTCTGTAGCTCTATCTCTGCAGTTGTCACATGTTAAACTGAACACTTTTAGTAAGTGGGAAGTCTGGATTTCTGATCTCTGCATGTAGATGTAGAAACATGTAAGGGAAACATAGTACTTGTTTTATGACAGAAAAATTCTGATCACCTTTATAATGACTTTGAACCTAAGAGTGTTTTAAGGTTCTGCACTTTGAAATCCAAGATCATTTCAAATGTTGCTGTTTTAGAGGAATTATTTTAATAGAATTCCTTTAATTATAACTTAAATGTACTGATCTAAAAAAATTTTTTTTCAGCCTACTTATTACTTTACCCTGAAGTGTCTGGCTTCATTTGCAAAGGCGTGCTTATAATTAAAAAAAAAAATATTCCCTGTCTTAGAGCAGCAGCAACAGCAGCAACATTAGGGAGACTAGACTGTAGGATCTGGAATGTGTGTCAGGCTTTGCCATTTACTGGCTGTCAGATCTTGTTCATTTAACATCTATTTTCTTTTTAAGGATGTATTAGTTTCCTAAGGCTGCTGTAACAAATTACCACAAACTGAGTAGATTAAAACAACAGAACTTTAATCTCTCAGATTTCAGGAGACCAGAAGTCCAAAATCAAGGTGTCACTAGGGTTGGTTTCTTCTGGAGGCTCTGAAGGAGAAATTGCCTTGTACTAGCTTCTGGTAATTGCTGGCAGTCTTGGAATTCCTTTGCTTATTACTCAGTCCAGTCTCTGCCTCCATCTTCACATTGCCTTCTCGGTGTCTCTGTCCTCTTCTTTGTCTTACAGAGACACTCTTATTGGATTTACAGCCCGGTCTACTCCAGTATGATCTCATCCCAATCATTATGTTAGTAACATCTGCAAAAACCTTTTTTCCAAATAAGGTCACATTTAGAGAATAGACAGAAATTCTTGTGTCAACACTATTCAGCCTGTTACAGAGATAACATTCATCTTATTTCATAAGAATTTTGAGGATGTGAAAGGAAACAATATGTAAGAATGTTCTTTGAAACTGTAGGTGCTCCAATATTTATAGTTCTTACTGTTTTCATGCTTTATCTTTTAGGTGGTTATGGCAGTTGCGCAGCTGTATTGGCACATAGCACCAAAATCTGAAGCTGGCATTATATCTAAATCACTAGTGCGTTTGCTTCGTAGCAATAGGTAGGGACATGGTTTTATCTATTTTTTTTTTTTTGTATTCCTTCAAAAATAATGTTTGAACAAATAAAATGCATCTTTCAACCATTTAGTATGTGTCTTTGACTGTATTTTATCAATAAGATTTCATACTTAAGGGATTGTTTTAAAAGATTACACATAATTCATCTCAACGTTTATGATAAATACTGAGTTCTTTTTAACCTCAAGCCCAAAGACATTAAAAATATCTTTTGGCATATAGTATGTATGTCATTGGTAGCCCAGTATTACTTTTTGATATTTCTAGGTGTGACAGTAATAATGTTTGGGAGTAGTAAGTCAGAAATCACTGAAAAACTATACCAATGCATTATCAGATTGACTTAGTATAATTATATATGATTTTATATAAAGCAATACATAGAAAGTTGGACAATTAATTTCGCAAACTTCATCCTAGAAAAAATGCTACATACCTCATTGCTGAATATCACTACAGTCACCTTTGAAGGACCCCTCTTGGGAAGCTATGCACTGATCCCACTGCCTAGTCCACCCTTTGAAGAAGTTTTGGAACTCTTTCTGGAATGACCATCAGAGCCGGCCCAAAATCTGACAGTTTCTAGCCACCATGTGCTTAGGTTGGCAGCTGTGCAGCAACTCAGTATGGTATCATAACCTTGCCAAGTTTACAAACCTAATTGTCAGATTTTGGGTATGATGACAGCTCTGGTGGCCATTCCAGACAAAGAATTCCAAAATTGCTTTAAAAGGTGGACTGGGCGCTGGCGTCGGTGCATAGCTTCCCAAGGGGAGTACTTCGACGGTGACCATAGTGATTTTCAGCAAAGAGGTATGCAGCCCTTTTCTAGGATGAGTTCGTGAAAATAATTGTCTGATCTCGTATGCTAAATTACATAGTTTAGGACATAATTGCTGCTTCTTTTAAAGTTGCAGTATTGAAGTTTGCAATTACCGAAGTTTGTTGTGTTTTTTTGTTGAGTTTTATTTATTTTTAATATTTTAAAATCTAAATATAGTTGATATGCAGTATTATATTAATATTATTAATAGTTCCAGGTGTACAACACAGTGATTTAACATTTCTAATCACACCTTACAGTGTGATTACTACAGTAAGTCTAGTAATCATGTCACTGTTAGTTTGCTCTATTTAAAAAAAGAGCTTATTCTTAATAGCTCTGTACTTTAAAGAAATGCATACTCCTCATTTTCTGTAGATAGATAGCAAGAATACCTTTTACTTTAATTTTACCTAATATAATTTGGCAGGTCAGTTCAACAATTCAGAAAACTTTTATTGAGTTTCTATGGCATGTACTTTCAATGTTTAAGTAATCAGATTTTTGTCCTTCATTTTTTGTTTTCTGTGTTTTAAGAGTACCATTGTTTTAGCTATTTAACTTACCATGTATATTTTGTAATAATTAGATATTTTAAATTAAAATTGTTTTTCAGTGAGTACTTATTTCTACTAAGGGAGTCGATGGGAAACAATACATATTTGTTTTTGTCCTTAACTTGAACTTGTGTCACAACTTTAGCCCTAGCCTGGCTTTTGCCATTCTTTATTAAGACACTATTTTCTTTGGGTTCTTATTCTCTCCTCTGTCTTTGTATTAATACATAGTCATTTTCCCCCTTTTATCAGTTCAAAAAAAATTTTTTTTTAGAGCTAGTTGAGAGGTTACTAGAAGGATCTGGAATGCATCTTTCACATGTGAAGCCTTATACCAGATACAGTTCTACCATTACTTTTTAAATATTTGGACATAAAAATTACATGGTTTTTATTTTAACTTTTCACTCTGGGAAGAATCGAGTGACACAGTGAGCCCTCTGATCAAGAGTTTATATTAACTCTGTGGTCACGTTTGTTCCGTTAGCCCTGAAAATTCCCTTCTTGTATGTGTCGTGTGTTTAGAGCAGCTACAGTATTGGTTCTACATCTTAGGAATACAATCTTATATAATTGGTGTTAACTCTTCCTCGTGATCAATCAAATATAATTTAATAATAGTTTGTAGAGAAAATGTATTTAAAATAAGGCACAAGCATCTAAGATTTACGAAAACCTTTTCAATTATATTTGAGTTCCATTCAATGTGATTTTTATCGCTAATTCTTTTTCTTTAATGCACTGTTTACTTAAAGATATTTTGTTTGAAAATGTACTCAATAAAAATTCTCCATTATTTTCTAGGGAGGTGCAGTATATTGTCCTACAGAATATAGCAACTATGTCAATTCACAGAAAGGTATGTACATTTTGAATATATAAATCAAGAGAGAAATTAATGCATTAGTATCATTACATGTATTTATATATTTATTTTGTCATCTAGGGTATGTTTGAACCTTATCTGAAGAGTTTCTATGTTAGGTCAACTGATCCAACTATGATCAAGACACTGAAGGTAGGCATGCTTTTATTTTTCAGTTAGTCTAATACATATTTACTTTGAAGGTGTTTTACAACTTCTAGCATCTGCAAAATGGAGACTTGCTTTTAAAAAACAGATACATTTAGAGATTTTCTTCATACTTCTTAATATTATTATATACTACATTCTAATAATACAAAGTGAAGACATTTCTACCTATATCCTGAATAACTCACAGTATACTGAAGGAGACAGATGTGTAAATAGAAATTTTAGCACCATGTATTTTAAGTGATACTATAGAGATATGAATTGAGTGCTGTGAAGAACACAAAGGTGGGGTTAATTCTCTGGGAGATTTAGAAAAGACTTATGAAAAAAATGTTTGAGTAGATTTTAGAAGGATAATATTTCTGAGAATTTTTTTATTGTTTGTTGATAGATAGGGAGGTTGTAGGATTGGGAGTAGAAAAAGCCATAGTTTATGCTAACACAAGGGATTATAAATGTTGTGTTCAGGGAATGATAACTATAGTATAGAGTGTAGTAATGGATATAAGGCTATAATGATTAAAACAATGTGATATTTAGATAGAAAAATAAGTGGAATAGAATGAAAGCCTAGAAACACATCCATGCATATGAAAATGTACTATATAATAGAGGAGACATTACAAACAAATAGGGAAAGGCTGGGCTATTCAATAAATATTGGAATGATGCATTATTCACGTGGAAACTGACTTTAATCATAAAATCTTAGACACACTCAAATTCAGGGATAATTTATAAAATATTTGTTTTATAATAATCAAAAGTGTCAAGGTCATGAATGTAAAAAGAAAGATTGAGATACTTTAAGACTGAAGGAGAAGACTAAAGAGACAACTAAATACGATATGTGATTTGAACTAGATCCTTGTATTATACATTATTGAGATAATTGGTGAAACTTAAATGGGGAATGACAAATACATAGATACAGTGAATGTATCAGTGTTAATTTCCTGATTTTCTTGGTTGTATTGTGGTCTGTAGGACACTGTCCTTGTTTGTAGGAAATCTGCACAGAAGTATTTGGGGATGATGATGTATCATATTGGCAACTCTGGTCTCAAATTGTTCAAATAAAAATAATTCTTTATATTGCTTCTGTATCTTTGAGATTGTTTTAAAAAATTGTACAGAAAGTTCAAATATTCCCATCTAAATAAAATGAAAAGTTAGGCCATAACCTGGGAGAAAATATTACCAGTACATATATCTCAAACATTAATGACTACTACCAGAATATATAAAGAACTCCTATAATCCATGCATTTTAATTGGAGTGTCTGCTAGACCATTTACTTTTAATGTAATTATTGATATGAATGTGTTTATGTCTACATTTTATTTTTGGTTTTCTGTTTGTCTCATCTGTTCTCTGTTCTTTTTTTCCTTTTTCATGCTTTCTTCAGATTAATTAAATACATTTTATGAGTAAAAACTGAAATTTTTTTAGCAAGCCTATTGGAGATGCACTTTTAGTTGCATATTTCTTTTTTTTCTTTTTTTTTTTTTTTTTTAATGTGGGTAGTTCCAATCTAATCCAGGCCTCAGTGTTGAGAGCACCGAAGCCTAGCCACTACACCACCAGGGAACTCCCAAGTTGCATATTTCTTATTACTGTAAATCTAGAAGAATTAAAATGTCTAGGAATTTGATGTGGTAGGATGAAAGAAACAAATTAAGATAATTCACTGGTAACTGGAAAACAACGGTATTGCATGGAAGGCAGTTGATTTCTAACTTTATTAGTATTAAAAATCAAACTACCTTAAATTGTTTAAGGTTAATTAGATACAAATTGTAAAGTTCAGACAAACAATTAGGAAAGGTGTAGGATTCTCTTTCATAATTATTTTAAGCATTGTATAATTATCTGTTCTCTATATGTAGTTATAGGGAGACAAAGCCTCACAATATTTTCACTAACTTTTTAAAAATCAAATTACCTTTCCATTAAATACCTAGCCTTTGTGAAATTCATCCTTTTTATTTGTGTTTTAAAATACTTAACTTTTTCTTTTCTCTACCATAGCTTGAAATTTTGACAAACTTGGCAAATGAAGCCAATATATCAACTCTTCTTCGAGAATTTCAGGTTTGTATACAATGCTCCTTATAAAACAACTTCTAATCTAAAACATCTGTTCAGTTTAAACTTAAATGTCTTTTTGAACTTACAAATATGTAATTGTGTAAATAAAGCAGTGATTTGGGACAAGATTGACAACTAAGAAATTTATAAAATTTTAAGAATAAACATTAACTACAAATTTAAAATGTAAAGAAAAATACAGCAGTCCTTTTCATGTTTTCATGGAAGTTGAAAGACTAGTTTATAACTCTGTCATTGTTAGAAATTAAGTTACTGTAAGGATTCTCTTTGTGCTGTCAACAATAGTGCTTTCTATACTCTGCACTCATGAAAACAATTTCTTACCTGGTTGTCCCTATTTGATTGACATAAGTAAGACATTGTTCTCTTAACTTTGTGTATAGCAAGCTTGTCCATCCCGCAGCCCAGGACAGCTTTGAATGCGGCATAACACAAATTCGTAAACTTATAACATATGAGATTTTTTTGCAATTCTTTTTTTTTTTTTTTTTAAGCTCATCAGCTAAAAAATGTATTTTATGTGTGGCCCAGGACAATTCTTCTTCTTCTAGTATGGCCCAAGGAAGCCAAAAGATTGGACACCCCTGGTGTATAGCTAAAAATGATTGGCTTAAAATTGTCCCATTATGATATTTTTATTGTTTTGTTTTGTTGTAATTTTTAAACCATATATTTTTATGGATGATAACACCTCCCAGCTGCACATTCCCCCAAATTTTATTCAAAAATAACCTTGTGGATATTAGGCCCTTTATGATGGAAGGGTCAGCTCTGAAGACTTAGTAGAAGAGCATAGCAATAGAAAACCTCATTTTAATATTACAAGCTTTACATTTCTTCAACAGTTTTCTTAAAGGTAATAAAAATGTCTTATTGTGCTACACACAGTAACAGTTTTTGTCAACTCCAAGCTTTTATAGATTTAATAAATTTTGTTGCCATAATTTTTATGCCCATATTAAATTTCTTTTTAGCTATATAGATATTGTACTTATTATTAACTGTGTGATCCTATGCTTTTAGTAGGAGTAATAGAATATTATGGAATTTCCATGATTTTTAATTTCTAAACTGGATTACTACACTTTCCTGCTGTATGTTTTTCTAAAAATTCCTTGTGAAATTAGGATGTCTTAGATAACTACCCATCTTATGTTTACATGCCAGAGAATATAGTATCTCAAGTTCTTAGGCAGTAGCTATAGAACATTGCTTGAATTTTTTTACTACATTTTTATAAGTTTGCTTATTTAAGTTTTTAAAGTTTTTATCTTTGTGTTTGCAATTGCCCTTTTTTCTGTCATCATGTATAATCTGGGTGTACTTTTTCTGTTCACTTCTGCTATGTCAAGTTTACTGGGATTGTAGGGAGTGAGTCTTAGGTAGTTTTATGGTGTCATATAGTTGTTTGGAGGTGACACATCGGACTTGTTTCAAAATATTGGTGATCCAGTCATTTCTTTACTATTATGATGTTTAATAAGATCCATTGTTTTTAACATATTAGAAGTCAAGCTTTTTAATGTATTCTTTTTCATGTATTCATTTATCACTTATTTCTGTGCTTATGCATTATGTTCATAGGTATATACAGTTTACTTACAATGATTTTTTTGAGTAAAATAGAGAATTTTTTTAAGACTCATTTTTTTAAATTGAAGATATTAGATAATCATCTGGGAAATGGTATTAAATACAATTGATCTTTCCTAAATGAAACTAAGAGTTTAATTTGTTTATTTATTTTTTCAACATTTAATCATGTTCGTGATGCCATTTTTACTAAATTTGTTAGTTTTTTAGATATTCTTAGATTGTCTCCTCCATATATCATTTAGACATCACTTAAATGTATTATCCTTTTTCGCATGTGAGATAATAACTATACTGTTAAATCTATGGTATGCAATTCTCATTTGAGATTGGCTATCATTTTTTAAAATTTCAATTGGAAATCGGATTTTAAATATCATTATATATAAATACAAATATGTATATTAAAAGTACATTTCTGTAAACAGTAAAAACTGAGTTTTTAAATTAGGAAAGTTATAACTAAAGTGAAATTCTTTAGGGCTATTATAAAGTTTGTAAAGAACTTTTAACTTCCTTTTTAATAATTTTAGTATTTATCTCTTCTTAATTTTGTATATGGTTTTACAGTGTATTTTAAGAGCATTCTTTTAAAGAAACCCATTTCAGATGTGTAGTATTTTACTTTATTGTAAGCTGGGTATTTATAAAAATCTATTGAAATGCTGCTCACTGTAGTTATTGTTAAGTTTTACTATCATTTAGACACCATTTTGAAAGTAAAATGTTTGCCAGTAACATACTGGTTCTTTTCCTTCTCTTTTCCCAATTTTTAGATTTAGTGTATCTGAAAAAGCAATCCTTTTTTTCATAGATTCACAGATGCTGTTGGTTAAATGAACTGAAACCTTCAAAGAGAGAGTTCCCATCATCTCTCTCAATCTTCCATTAAACTAATTGCTGTCTTTGGGTGACTGCTCCCCACTCTCTGTTTTGGAGTCACAAGCCAGTGGCCACAGGTGAATTAACCTGGCTTGAAAATGTGCTTCTTCCATAAGCATATGCTTTCAGGAAAAAAACAAAACTAAACTAACCTAAAATTAGTTATCAGTTGGGCCTCTTCTTGAGTCTGTAGATGAGAAGATTATATATGCTAGAATTCTTACGTAATAGGCATTTTTGTTAACTTTATAGTACTAATGTGTAAGTTAATTGAAATAATGTTTTTTAGACCTATGTGAAAAGCCAGGATAAACAGTTTGCAGCAGCCACTATTCAAACTATAGGCAGATGTGCAACCAATATCTCAGAAGTCACCGATACATGTCTCAATGGTCTGGTGTGTCTGTTGTCTAACAGGGATGGTAAGTTGACAGTTTCATTTTACTTTTTAAGTAATTTATAATTTGAATATTCTTGGTATGATCTGTAAATTGTAACATTTTTTAACATTGCATTTTATTCTTTTCTGTATTTCAACAGCATGATCACTAGTAGCATTTTATTTTTGAAACACACACATGGTTTTTATTTTTGTTTTAGTAAATTAGATAATTAACTTGCAAACTGTATTCTTACCTAAGCAGAACTAAGGAAGTGTAATTCGTTTATGTCTTCACAGTTTAATCACCTTCATTGTACCCTTTTTTGAAAGGTTCTATTTTACTGTTTTTCAGTGGCATGTAAGTCTTGTATAATATTGGCTCACCTGCAGAGGGTGCTAAAAGCAGGCAAATGACTTCATAACTTAGAGAAATGGCTACATCAAAAAAATATGTTGCATGTGTTACCTTCAAAGTTTTTTCCCAGATCCACCTAATAATTTTATATTCAAGATTAACTAGATTTAGAAGTCATCAACCTGGAACAATTTCATGTTTTTAGGCCAAACAATATCTAAACGTTTTGTAAAACTGGGTAGGTAAAAAATGTAATCTAGATTTTATACTGTCCTGAGGTGCAATGTCGGTTATTTATATGGTATTTAGAGTAAGTGAGGCCATTTGGAGAAAGAAAAATGAGTCAACTTTCACCTTCAAAATAATTTATTTAGAGTCCTTTTATTGTGATTGTGTATTTGATTAATACAGGTTTCTTTTTAATAAAAGCATAATTTTTATGTAAAATAATTAAAAATATTTGTGGAATTTTAAATACAATTATGTCATATCTAGACACAAGCGTATATGAATAGCAACCATAAGTTTAAACTTAAAATTGATTATTTTTTGTATTTTATTTCAAAGAAAAATAACTACTACAGTAATTCTTATCCTCAAATATCTTTTCCCATGTTTACAAAACTGTAACATTGTTGTACATACTTCTGATGAAAAAGGAATTGAAACAAAATATATCCCCAAATAAGTAATTTTTATTGTGAACATAAAATTATAAACTTTTACCTATAAACTCAAGATATTAATATTATGATGGATAGAACATATTTCTGCATACAGTATTATAACTATAAATAAGTGGCAATAAAAGTTATCAGGGGTATAGATTTTTTAAAAATTTGACTGTTGGAGTTCCCTGGTGGTGTAGTGGCTTAAGGCTTCGGCGCTGGTGCTGTCAGCACTAAGGCCTGGGTTCGATTCCTAGCCAGGGAACTACCCACATACCAAAACAAACAAACAAACAAACAAACAATATACTAACACTAATGATAGCTGATGAGCTAAAAAAAAAATATTTGACTGTAGCATGTAAGTCTAGAAGATAGATATAAGATGCTAAATGATATTTTATCTATTTCTACTTTTAATAACATCCTTTTAATCTATTTCTACATCACACCTTAAATTGTGAGTTAAAAACATGTTTTTATTTTCCTATATCTTTAATAATGATTTTGTATTTTCTCAAATAAGACATATTGCTTGGGAAAATATTTCCAGAATATCACAGGTTTTGAATATTATATGGTATGTTCTTTTAAAATTTATTTGCATGTAAAAAGCACCACAAATTAGTTAGAACATGGATTATTTCTTTCAAATACAAAATATATTTAGGATTTCTCAATTTTATACTTTGACTCTTCCTCATGTGAAATTTTCAGACTATGAAGTAAAAAAAACAATATTTTTTACTTCAGCTTTGTAAACCATTAATTTCTAAAAATATATTTTTACTGACTTTTATTTAAAACATGAATATTCTATCCCTGTAGCACTTTTAAAGGGAGAATAACTTATTTTATAATTAGGTAATAGGAGGCTAATGTAATTTATAATTACTCTTAAAAGTAGGAGGGATTTACTAATTTAAACTCTGATATTTTAACGTTTAGACTTTGTTTGTTTGTTTTGATAAATCAAAACTCTTTATAACCATGTGTTTTTGTTTTCCTGCAGTTTGAATAGTAACAAACTCATAGATACAGAGAATAAATTGAGGGTTACCAGATGGGACAGGAGTTGGGGAGACTGGGTGAAAAAGGAGAAGGGGATTAAGAAGTACAAATTGCCAGTGATAAAAACAGTCACAGCAATGTAAAATACAGCATAGGGAATATAGTCAGTAATATTGTAGTATCTGTGTGTGGTGTCTGAGGGGTACTAGACTAACTGGGGTGACCCCTTTGTAAGGTATATAAGTGTCTAATCATTATATTATACACCTGAAGCTGATACAGTATTGTATGTCAGTTGTAATTGAAAAATAAAAGAAACTGAGGCAGGTAATAAGATACCTGCCTTATGTTACTATGAGAAGAAAAAGAAATACATCATTTTCGTAAACTAAAACATTTTATAACTATGAATATCATTTCTATAAAGAAGTATATAATTTGAAATATATATGTTAAAAACTGATAAGAAAGGAAAAAAATTTCTTCTGTTCTTAAAGGGAGCTAGATAAGAAAATATATTTTTAGAGAAAAATAGTAACAACACAAATCATGGTATTTCCAGTATGATATTAAAATAAACCTATTGAATGTATACCAGGGGAATGTCTAAAATTTATGAGTCCCTATTATTAAAAAAAAAAATGCCAAAATAATAAGTAAAGGCAATGTTGGTTTATTTCTTTGGCATCTGAAGCATTTATGATCATTTATATAAAATTCATTTCATAAGGACAGTGCTCTGACTAGTTACATTTCTGTACTGGTGCCCCCAAAACCATAACTCAGACCAATGATTAGCCATTTTAGTGTGATAACTCAATCTCAGAATCCCAATTTGAGGATCTGCTTCCTGGAGTCACTCCCAATGCTAGTACTCTATTAGTTAAGGCCTTGTCAAGACACAGATTGACACAATTGAAAGGGACAATTGAGGAGAATTTGATAAAGGAAGTATTTATTAGGTATGGGCAGAATTAAGGGAAACGAACAAGTATGATGTAAGAAACCAACAAGTATGATGTAATATTCTGGGGCTTAAAAGGCTAGGAACAGTGAGAAGCAGTATCTAGAATTAAAGGGAAGGGGTGTGGGGGAGCAGTTACTCGACCCTGCAGGAGAGAGCCAGTCATAGGAATTGAAACCTTCAGTAGAGGCATGCAAGCACTGCCAGGGGAGCCTGGCAGAAGAGAGATTCAGGACAAGAAATATTCTATCCTCCTGCCCCCTGATCTCCTGCTGGTGCTTCCGATTGGCTAAACATAGATGGAAGCCAGGGTTCAGCAATTCACAGAGATCAGCCTCTAAGGACACAGAGTTGGGCCAAAAAAAGGCAGAATGGATTCATGGGACCAATGAACACAATCCAGCTCACAGACCAACTCCTGGCTCTGAAGTCCATGCTATTTCTATAACAACACCTTTCCTACTGCTGCTAATCCTTACTGCTCCCTTTTTTACTTTGCTATTTTCTTTAGAATTGGAAAAAATATTATTTAGGTTGTAGGTGTTTGATTGCCACTATATAATGAATAGGAATCAAAACAGTATTTGAGAGCTCTGGTTAAAAGCCAGAGATACCTGAACATTATGGTGATTATAAAACCTAAGTTCACTTTGTCTGACTTAAAGAAGTAGAGATTAGAAAGGGATATCAGAAACCAGGAGACAGTAACAGATGTAAGAAATTAAGTATAATCTACTTAAGACAGATGTTCACTTAAAAAACTTGGAAGTACGCTCATAATTAATAGTTTTCAGTTTAAATGTCTTAGTCATTTAAGACATCTAGAATGTTTTTGCTAACTTAAAATTATATTTTACCAAGGATAATGCATTTGAATTGAATTATACATATTTACTACAAATAATCTCTTTTTTAGAAATAGTTGTTGCTGAAAGTGTGGTTGTTATTAAGAAATTACTGCAGATGCAACCTGCCCAGCATGGTGAAATTATCAAACATATGGCCAAACTCTTGGACAGCATCACTGTGAGTACCAATTAAGAGATCTTTGCTGAATTCAGCAGAATTTTACACAGTAAATTATAGTTTTGTTAAAATAAAGGGCATCCTAAAGTGTAATAATTGACAGAGCTGAACTGTCTGGATTCAAATCCCGGTTGTAAGATTCTGTACAGTTTTGGAAGGGGAATTAAAATCTGAAAAGGGGAAAGATACGACAAGTAGTGCCATGTTGGATTGGAATTGGAATATCACTGTGATCTTCATAGTTTTTTATATAGATATCAAGGCATGTGTGAGTGTATATATGCACATGTGTACATCTACACACATTAGTATGTACACATATGAATATGAGTATACAAACATCTATTTCCCAAGGCTGTCCTTTAAGAAGGGCTGCATGCAATAATACTACAGTACCAATGAGCACACCTAGTGCCCAGATCTTGTTTTGTTTTGTTACAATTGAGGTAGAATTTCATACCATAAAATCCACAGTTTTCAACTATATAATTCAGGGTTTTTTATTTTTTTGTATATTCATAAGGTTGTACAATCATCACCACTACTTAATTCCAGAAGTTTCTTCATTCCTAGAAAATAGTCGCATACCTCAAACTCTTGATCCTGCCTTTATTCTTGCCCTTGACAGCCATCAATCTACTTTCTCTCTCTATGGATTTGCTTATTCTGGACATTTCATTTAAGTGTAGTCTGACAATAAGTTGGCTTTTGTGTCTGGCTTCTTTTGCTTAGTATGTTTTCTTGATGGTTCATGCACATGGTAGAATATAGTACTCCATTCCTTTTTATAGTAGACCTTTGGCTTTAAATTTTATTCACCATTCAAAGGAACCAGGGTTCCTTAGAGAAACCTCTGATTTCAGAGCTACGGCATGGAAAGAATAAGATTATCTTGGAATGTCTTACTGGGCCAAAAAAAGCAAGTAACTGCTCACAGAATGATACAGACATTTCAAAAGACACAAGAACCAGCTTGAAGGGGCTTTGACTGGCAAATTTGTGCAACAGAATAAACGATAGTAAAAGAGTTACAGCCTATTGATTAGAGCAAGAATCTCTGAGTCCACACTAGAATGAATGAATGATTAAGTGAGGGAGAAAAATACGCTCTTCCTTACAATGCAAAGACTGATAAATATAGAAGGCATGATGGAGTTCAGATACCACCATTTTCCAGCTATTATAGTAACAGTTGTAATCACTAACAAATGCTAAAAACTAGGGGGTGAAAATTTGAGTAGGAGCAGGATATTTGCACAATCTCAAAGTATATCTTCACAAAGTATTTCTTAATTACAATAGGTAAATTAATGACTTGTGACTTTACAGTGGAGAAACTTTGCAGACAAAACCAGAACCAAATGAATACAGTCACCAACCTTTCTCGTTCTATATTGACAATGGCTGGATTTTTTCTGGTCAGCCCTCATATAGTTAACATTGCCAAAAACGTGATCATATACCGTCTAAGATACACTGAATAGAACTCATCTGTTGAATTCCTGCCAAGAGTGAATGGCTCGAATCTAATCAAGAGGAAATAGACGAAACCAAATGATGGTGTTCTATAAAATAACTGGCTTGTACTCTTTTAAAATTCCAGTATCATGAAATGGAAAGAAAAACTCAGCAACTTTTTCAGAGTAAGAGATTAAAATGATATGACATTTCTATGCAACACATAACATAATTTTGGATTTTCTTTTGCTGTAAAGAGTTTTATAGTGATAATTGGCAAAATCTCAATAAATTCTTTAGATTAGATAATAATAGTAATGGTTTGGTGTTTAATTTCCTGATTTTTAAATTTTACTATGGTTGTGTAAGAACATTTCTTTTATTAGGAAGTTTACACTGAAGTATTTTGAGGTATAAGAGCATGTCTACAACTTTTATTGATTCAGAAATCAAAATGTGTTTATGTATATAGAGAGAAAGCTAGAACAAATACAGTAAAATGTTAACATGGGGCATCTGGGTGAAAGGTATTCAGAAATTCTTTTTACTCTTCTTACAGATTTTCTATAAATCTGAAATTGTTTAAAAATTAAATGGAAAAAATAAATGTTAATCTTGGCTCTGCCATTTCACCAGCTTCATGTCCTTACATTAAAATCTATATACTTCATTTTTCCTGTCTATACAATAGTGATAATGAAAGAACCTATATTGTAAGTATTGCATTATTAGTTAATATACGTAAAGACCTTAGAACGTTGCCTGATACAGTTGTTATTATTATCTGTGTCCTATTTCATTCTCTTCTTCCTGTTAAAATTGAAGATTAAAAGAATTATCTGAAAAGAATTTTATTTCCTTACCTCACTCCTCAACCCATCACAGTCTGATCTTGATTCCTTGCTTTTTCTGAGGTCACTATCTCCTTATTAAATCCAGTGGATAATTTCCTATCCATATCTCTCTTGATCTTTCATTAACATTTGCTTTCACTGATTACTACTTCTCTTTTGAAACATTTTCTCTCCATGGCTTCTGTTTTTTCTTCAAACTCTTCTTGATTGTGTTTGCTTTTTACTGTGCCTATCCCCTGAATGTTGGTTCAAGTTTGACAGTTAATGTATAACTGAAAGGGTATATTTTAGGGGAGGAGTATATCACTTTTTTCTTTTTCTTTTTTTTCCTTTTTTCTTTAAAGATGGAGTAATCTATACTCAGCTTGTTCATAGGGATCATATTTGTGTGATCAGGGCCAATTTTTAATGTCTCTGGTGACAAAATTTTCTTTCCCTTAGTGTTACATGAAAGCTTGTAAGGTAGTTGCACATTTATCTTAAAGCTAAGAGTAAGACTCACAGGAGTCACTTGCATCTGAGCTTCTACCACATCTCTCACCAGAGAGTTCCTTTGCCTTCCTATCTGCTCTTATTGTCCATTAATTATCAAAATCAGGACTTCTCATGTAGATTGTAAATGAGAGATATAGGGTGTAAGAGAGTAATTTGAAAACCAGATGACTTGGGTTCAAATTTAGTCTCTACCTTTTACTTACTAGCTTCATGAACTTAAGCAAGTTATTTGACTTCTGTGTCCCAGTTTTCTCATTTGTAAAATGAGAATAGTAGTACTAATAACTTTACAGACCTACTGTAAAAATAAATGAGTCAAGGTATGTGAAACACTTAAAACAGTGCTTAGTGTAAGCTGTTACTATGATCATGGGTATATTTAATGTTTTTGAAAAAAACATACTTGATAAGATTTAAATTTAGTAAGCAATCTTGTGGTCGTTTTCTATTTTTCTTATTTGTTTATATGTTCCGATTGTGAACATTTTTTCCTCTGAAGTATCTTTCATTCAGAGCCCGTACTGCTTTTGGAGCAAAGTTCTTCCAAAATAATATGCATACTACCTGGATTGTTCTAATAGGGTTTCACATAATATTTAATGGAACAGATGAGGATTTCATGTCTTAAAAGAATAGTTGAAAAATGTTGATCTGTAAAGACTACTGAGTAACATTGAACTAGCACATTCTTTATTCCTTGCCCAGGAGCCTCACTGAATGCCTGCCATTTCACAAGTTAACCACACTTGCCCTGTGACTCCAACATAACTCAGACTTAAGTTTTAATGCATATTGAGTCCACATATAGAATACTGGATGTGTTTTGCTGTTTGTGTGCAGTTTGTTTAGAGTCTGCTGATTCTGCTTTAGACAAATTTGAATAAATAAAATCGATGTTTTTGCAGGATTTACTTTTACACTGTTGCATTGTGCAGTGGGCTGGTGCTGAAACACAATAGCTTTTTCATTGAACTACTTTCACAGTGATCTGTAAAATCTTTCTAGATGTCTTTCTGAACTGATGTGATCAGCTAGGAATCATTTGTTTTTCCAGGCAAGTTAATGTGTCAAAATGGCAGTGGAAACTGTTTTGGTAGAAAGTTTAAAAAGTGCACCTAACGAACTCTTGCTTGGGGCATTTACAATAAAGAATTAGGCAAAGTTGTTTACAATCTGATTTGTCTTTGAAAATACTGAAAAGCAGAGGTTCATAATGAAAGTAATATTATTATATCATTTGTATATGTATGTTATTAGTTGGGTTTTAGTTCAGTGTTTCTATATACATATTCTGTGGTTGCAAAGACCATGGAGAACAAAAAGTGGCTGATTTTCTTACTTGCTCTTTCATTACCTGCTTCAAATCTTTGAATGTAGTGGTCCTGGATTTGTTGCCAGAGGCTTACGGAGATGTCCAAGAGTGGACTCAACCAGGAGCAGTGGTGACCAGATTCTTGTCTTTGCAAGAGAAAGAATTCAAGAGTGAGACAGATGTAGGAAAGCACCAGAAGTTTATTGAAAAGCAAGTACACACTTGAGAGGGAAGTGTAGGCCAACTCAGAGCTTGAGTCGCATGGACATTTATATCTCTTAGGAGCCAGGTTTGATAATGTCCCATTGTAGTAACCATAATATAAATGAGATTATAATGACAGTATAATTAGCTTAAGGTCAGGTCCTGGGCAAGGGGATTAGCCTTGCTGGATGAACCAGTTCTTGTTTAGCTGCAGGTGCTGGATACAGTCACTTAGTATGTGTGTAACCAGTGAGGCACCTTGCATTGTATCCTGGAGGGGGTTGTCCGTTTCCTAGGTTAGCTATCCTGCCTTCATAGTATCAGTGGTATACAAATGAGACTTGGCACTAGTTCCACCACTGACAAGTTATGAGGTGTTGGGCAAGTTCCCATAACTTAATTGGGAGAGAAAGGGAAAGCTGGAATCTGAAAATTTTAGGATTCCAATTCCAGAAAATGCACAAAAAAATTGAGTTTGTCCACTTTCTAGGTTTTTTAACAAAATGCCATCACCAAAAGTTTGGTATAAATATATTGATGTTATTTATTGTTGTGGGGAAGTTTCTTGAATTTTCAAAATGTTTGCTTGGCAGTTTTATTATCTCAGTCCTAGAACCTCTGAATATTACCCTGCCCCTCAATACCACCTTGAGATTTCCATTGTGAGCATTTGAATTTATTGATTTTTAATATTTTCAAAGAGTTGTATATTAACTATATGTATTATGAATGTTTAGTGTTTATTGTTATTTTAATCTTAGTACATTAATGAATAGGAATAGAAACAATCTCTTAAAACTTTTTGGGATTGTCTTTTTCATTGCAAAAAAGAGTAAGTGTGTTACCAGAAGAAAATTACTTAAAGTGATGTAATAGATTGTTATATGTCATAGAATTCTAATTTTTATACTAACAATATATAATAAAATAAGAAAAATAAATCTAGCATAACTGAAATCTGAAGTTACCCATATGTTCTTATTTAGAGGTAACTTTCATTATGGCAGGCGACTTGAATGGCTTTATACTGGAAAATTTAATGTACCATTCAATTACTAGTCTTTGGCTCAATTTAAGATAATAAATTGGGAGTAAGGTCTTAATGCAGTGTAGCCTTTGGAACATGAGAAATAACCCCTTTCTTTCCAGAAATCAGTATACATACAGTAAGGATATCAGTTTTATCATACTGCATGAATGGATTTGTAACAGCATTTAGTATTATACTTATTATTTATACTTAGTACTTACACTTACCACATAAATAGGCTGATTTCTTCTCTTACTAAACGTATCCTAAGATTCATTTAAAGGTGATACTGTTATAATATTTGAAAGTATATACTTTGACTTTAAAGCTTTTTTAAAGAATTTTAATTATCACACTATTTTTTTATTAGTTTTTTGGGGAGGTGACATTGGTTAGTAAAAATTACATACGTTCCTGGTGTACAATTCTACAGTGCATCGTCTATGTGTTGTATTATGTGTTCACCACCCGGAGTCAGTTCCTTTTTATCACCATGTATTTGAGGTCTTTTTTGATGACCTCATTCTGGTAAGAGACTCAACTTAGGTGTCTTAATAATTTTATATTATTTCATAAAATGGGTGTTTTGAAAGAATTTGAGATGGTGGATATTGTGATAAAACTTTAGCTGAGCAAAGGTCGTTATTCTTTCTTCTTTAACAGTCTTGGGTACAGCTGTGAAACTATAATGAACATATTAGGACTTTATTTGAGGAATCGGATAGGGACTTCATAGAAGGAGTGTTATGTCTTCGTTTTATGTTGCACCTTAAGAATAGTCATTGCCTTTTTCATTTATTATAAAAAGCAAATTTTCCATACTAGGTGATAATATTCACAGAAACTAATTTACATACCCCTTCAAATTTCTTTTGGAATAGGGGATGATACACATAAACACATAGTAATAAAACTAATGTACATACTCTAAAATGATGGTCTTAATGGTACTGATGGAAGGTTTCCAATTTGTAGCAAAACAGTTATTTTTAAGAAGCAAATTATATTGAAATGTACATTATTAAAACATAGGGTGGGATGATAAATTTTGCCTCCACTGTAATATTTTTTGTTACATTAGACATATCTGGTTCTTTGCAGTCACATAGTATCTCTTTTCCATCATTCTTGACCTTGCATACAAAGGGAGCATCTCACCTCCCAAAATTCAAAACTCAGGCCTCAGCTGGGAAGGTGATTCCATTATGGTGATATTCCACGGACTGCCTTTTGTTCTCAGGGTCATAGTGATGGATCCAAGTTTCATCATCTGTAATGATCTTCTTTCAGAAGTCCTCACCTTTTTTAAAAAAAAAATTTCAAAATAATTGGAGGAACTTTTTCCATTGTTAAGATTTCAGTAATATAATAGCATACTGTTTGAACCAAACATCCGAACACTTTTTTATTTTGATGTGTGCTGGGTGGAAAATATAAGCACTTGTATGTGCAAGGTCAAGAATGATGTAGGGGAGATACCATGTGACTACGTAGAACTGATTATATACAGATATGTCTACTGGAAAAGAATATTACAGTGGAGGCAAAATTTATCAGCCCGCCCACGTATATAATTCCAAAATACAGTATTGGACATACTTATCTTATTCCTGTTTTTTTTTCTTGATGACCAAATAATAGACCAGGATTAATGATTTTATAAGCAGACCATGATGATCTTGTCAGTTTTATGTTTCCAGTGCTAGAGATACAAATGCATAGAGAACATACCAGTTTTGATTTGGAATCAAGGTATTTAGGGGATCTATTTCTTTTTCTGTACTAACCATTATATTCAGAACGTGGTTTACAAATCACCTGTTTCAGGAATCATCTCTGATGCTTCATAAAACATGAATTCTTGGGCACCACCACAGAACTAATATCCTAGAGCAGATACCTGAATCCTACAGTTTTAATAAGAACCCTAGATGATTTTTATGAACATCAAGGTTTGTAAGTCAGGGCCCTAGAGTGGAGGTCGGCAAACTTTTTCTGAAAACTGCTAGATAGTAAACATATTTAGCCTATGGTCTTTGTTGTAGCTACTCACTTCTGCTATTATCGCACCAAAGCAGCAACAATAATACATAAAGAAATAGGTGTGGCAAGCCAGATCTGGCCCAAGAATTTGCAGATCTCTGATAGAATTGAGATTCTAGATCAGTGGTTATTTTCTTGATGAATCTTTTCTGAGGCATTAACCCTGAAACTAATTTTAATGAGATTTCCTGTGTATTGATTTTTTTTTATAACTAAAGAAAATCCATAAATACAGCAGCACTTCATAGATATACATTAAATGAATTAATCTAACACTTCAGTAATATTTAAAGCCTTTTCTATGCTAACATTAAGGAGCATGTAATGATCTTTTTCGTAACCATATAATGTGCTTCTAATACTAGGTTCCCGTGGCTAGAGCAAGTATTCTTTGGCTAATTGGAGAGTACTGTGAACGAGTCCCTAAAATTGCCCCTGATGTTTTGAGGAAGACAGCTAAAAGCTTCACGAGTGAAGATGATCTGGTAAAACTGCAGATTTTAAATCTGGGAGCAAAATTGTATTTAACCAACTCCAAACAGGTAAGAAGCTTAATCCTGACTCTACGTAAGTGATACTGACTTTCTTCTTTACTCTGATGAAGCAGCTAGGGTCTGTTCATGTATTAGTCTGTCCACTCAACAATTACTAGGTATCTGTTTTCTTTAGGGTTCTACTTTGGATGGTAGAGGTGCAAAGAGTCTAATAAGGGAGAAAAACATAAAAAATGAAATAATATGTGGTAAGTGCTATCTATAATAGAAATATGGAGATACAGCATACCTCCAGAGGAGAAAGTTGCCGAAAGTCTGAAGTAGAAGGAGGAGAGGTGTCAGAGAAAGTCTCATAAAGCACCAAACTCCTTACTAGGGGCTGTGAGGAGTGGTTTAGTATACAGAATAAGGAAGGAGGAGAGAAGGGAGACAGAGTCATGAAACAGCTTGGTGCTTTCAGCATGCTTAAAGCTGAGTCTGGAGAGGTAGGCAGGGCTAGGACTTGGAGTAGCAAGTGCTATGGACCTTGTCCTACAGGTATAGGAGAAACAAGTAAATGTTTTTTTAATAGTAGTATAATTTACCAGATTGCAATTTATTTTTTATTTTATTTTATTTTTGGGGGTAGTTCCCTGGGTAGGAATCCAACCCAGGCCGCGGTGTTGATAGCGCCAAAGCCTAGCTACTATGCCACCAGGGAACCCCCCAGATTGTAATTTAAAATACTCATTTTTTAAATTGGTTTTCTCTTTGATGAACTATTAGTAATAGGAATCACCTCCATGTATAAAATAGGGACTTTCCCATCCTTCTTTCTGTATCTCACTTGCTATTCTCCATGGATGGAGAACTTACCTGATCAGCAAGATGAAAAGAATTGTTATTCATTGGTAGTTAGGTTTCTTCCTAGGCTTTATGCTCTGTGTCCTGTCTCTGTTTCTCTCTGATTTTTCCTTTCTGCCTCTTACTTTGCCTCTATGGGTTTATTTTCTCTTTTTTCCTCTCTGTCTCTTTGTCCCCCTCCTTCTTCAAAACTCTTGGCCTCTATCTTTCTGATACCTTCAACCCTCTCACACACACACACACACACACACACACATGCACGCACGCACGCACCCACACCCACCCACCCACCCACCACCAGCACAGTCTAATATCTGTGTCTGTCATTCTCTCCCATCAGTGTTCATGTTTTCTTTCTGCATTTGCTTTGTGTGTCTGTATGCGTCCCGCTCTCTTTCTCCTTCCTGGCTACCCACACTCATTCTCTAGTAAACTCGTATTGGCTAATCAGACTTCTGAGGTAGACTTCTCAAATTCATGTCTGTATGCTTTGGGATTGTCTAATCCCCACTTGTGATATGAATTCTGTTATTGTAGCTTTTACTGATTGGTG
This sequence comes from Lyroderma lyra, assembly GCA_004026885.1. Classification (NCBI taxonomy): domain Eukaryota; kingdom Metazoa; phylum Chordata; class Mammalia; order Chiroptera; family Megadermatidae; genus Lyroderma; species Lyroderma lyra. The sequence continues at coordinate 54,272 of PVJL010006245.1, read as the reverse complement.
TACAAGATTTGTGACCAAATAATTGCAGATACTCTGAGTATACTTCTATGATTTGAATTTTATCTTCACATTTTGAGTTAATCTTTGGAAGGAATCAGGTAATCATTTCCAGATGTCATGTGGATCACTTCATGAGATGAATTACTTTTTAAAAACTGAGTAAAACTAAAGGAAACTTACATTAGCTGTTGAGTTTCTTATTTATTGATAAAATCCCCATTTTAGCCTGGCATTCTCTGTGTTCATTAAAACCATAAAGTATTGTGATGGTCAGTGTGATACCTAGAATATAATGACTATTAAGACTTTCAGCCTGGTTTGGCTACTCCCAAGATACCTAAGTTACAGATTATTATAAAAGGAATATAATACAAAATTAGTATGTTAACCAAGACTGAAAGTAGTTATGCCTTACAAAACTGTTAATAAATGAGGCTTTCTGTCTTTGGCCCTCTTCTTTGTAGTTGTAAGTAACCAGTTATGAAATGTAGTACCCTTTGTTAAGAAATTATAAAGTATCTTCCATATCTTTTTATCCAGTGAGTTTGAAGACAGTATAATTTATACTCACATCTTTTTTTCTTGAACTGTATTAATAATTGAAGTTTTGGAGCTCAGCTTATGAAGTGTTCTATTGCATATTTTAGAATGATACTTGTAGATATCCACAATAGACTTCACCACTTAGCTGGTGAGAACGTAATGATGTTTAGAAAATATGCCAGATTTTCACATACATTTTTGTATAACTCATTGTCTTTGAATGATTAAATATAAAAATAGATGAATGAAGGCATCCTGTAGGTTTGTGCTGTGTTCTCCAGTTTCTCATTTCTAAAACAAAGGAATTTTAGAAAATTTGTAAATGAAAATTAGCTTTAAGGAATGATTTTTAGCACCATCAACTTGACAGTATTTTTAAGTTATGTGGTTCATCGCTATTGAATATGAAACAGAAGCTAAAATGATTGCTTGGGCCTAAATGTAAAAATATCTTTTCGGGAGTTCCCTGATGGCGTAGGGGCTTAAGGCTTCAGTGCTGGTGCTGTCAGTGCTGCAGCCTGGGTTCGATTCCCAGCTGGGGAGCTGCCCACATACCAAAAAGCTAAAAAAAAAAAGAAAAAAAAATCTTTTCTATGCCTGTTTATTTTAGCCATCAAGTTAATACTGAACCATGGAGATCAAGTCACACTGTCCAGGGTTTGCCATGAAGTCCTGATGCTTATTTGTGGAGTCCTGATATTTATTTTTAGATCTGAATTCCCTTTGGTCTAGATACCTCAGTGAGCAGTTCCAGAATTTTTACCTAATTAGTTATAGGAAATTTCTAAGTTGATTTTTGTAAGATTTGGAACATTGTATTCATTTTTATGCTTAAAGAATAATCATAAACTTCTTTAGTATGTTTTACCTGGTATAAGAAAGAATTTAAAAATTAGTCAGCAATCTGTTGTGTTAGCCTCTACTAGACTAACCCTCTCATAGAGAAACTATGAACTCTAGAAAAATGTAAAAAATAATTGCCTCAAGTCTTGGAAGAGTAGAGAAAGCCAGGAAGATTCTGGAGGGAATTGACACTTGGAAGAAGGGAATGATAGAGTAAATTTCCCTACTTTTAGGACTTTTATCCTGAGGACACACTGTAGGTGACAGTATGTACAGAGGCTAAATCTCCAAAAGGAAACTCAAAGTCCTCCTGGACTAAGAGAGTAGAGGACGTAGTTCAGGAAAACTGCAGATACTGGGAAGTTGGGGAAAAATTCTAGAAAGGAGAGAGCCAAAGTGTCTGGGGGGTCTCAATTCTAAAAATCTCTGCCCAAGGCCCCAGAATCACACATGCACAGGGTGGATTCAGAGCAGCATGCTGAGAATTTCGGAATCAACCAAAATTTGAACTGCACCAAAGAGACAAAGTTTGCACTTTGAATCAGTTAATTGTCTGTTAAATAAAACAAACAAAAATCAGTACTCATTCAAAGAGTGTAACAATGTCCTGAGTCTCTATAATGTAACATTCATAATATCCAAGATACAATCCAAAATTACCCTGCATTATAAGAACCAGAACAGGAAGTTACTGTTTAAAGGGTACAGAGTTTCAATTTGTGAAGACGTGAAAACTTTGGAGATGGATGATGGTAATGGTTACACTATGAATGTACGTAATACCACTGAACTGCACATTTTAAAATGGTTATGACATGGTATGTTTTATGTATATTTTACCACAATAAAAGAGACCAGGAATATGTGATTAATTTTCAAGGAAAAAAAAAACACAGAAATCAACCCTGAAATGATCCAAATATTGAAATTTGCCAACATTTTGAAGCAGTTTTTGTAATTATGGTTGGTGACATAAATGAAAATATACTCACAGTGAACAAAAAGATAAGAAATCCCGGCAGAGAAATAGAAACTATAAAAAAGGATCAGATGGAAGTTCTAGAACTGAAAAACACAGTACCTGAAAAATTACCATCTTGTCTATCCTTAATATTATATATTCTTTAATATTTCAACATTTGGGGGAGGTTATAGAGATACAGAACTGCTTCATGTAGTTCTTTTTTTTAACTGTTACATTATATTAGGACTTTAGACAAACTTCTGTAAGGTTCCTTAATTTTCTGATTCTGGGTTCTTTCAGACGGACGGTTGTATTTGGAAAGCAGTTTAACTGTGTGAGTGCTATCATAGAATTAATTGATGTCAGTTACTGGGGACAGCTTCTTATATTGGACTATCTGCTTTCAAATCCTCTTTTGGAGTTCCCTGGTGGTGTAGTGGCTAAGGCTTCGGCACTGTCAACGCTGCGGCCTGGATTCGATTCCCAGCCAGGGAACTGCCCACATTAAAAAAACAAAACAAAACAAAAATCCTGGTTTGCCATTTATAGCTACATGATTTGGGACAAATCATATCACCTATCCAAGACTTAGTTTCCTCATATGTAAAATGGGAATTAAAATAATATAGTCAGTTTTTGATAATGCAACAAGCCTCTTCTTAAAAGTCATTGTGCTTTATGAAATCGCACAATAAAAACCATGGGGATTATTGGGAAAATGGAGTTAGAGGCACACAACACTCAAAACTTCATTGGTGGTACATTAAAAAGAAAATAAAAGAACCTAATGTAAACAGAAGAACAGTCTTACACATACATGTTAAATGGTTGAGAAATATAACAAATACTATGATAAATATACCTCTTTACCTTTAAAAGACTTGCTTGAGGAAATGGGTGTTGGAAGGGTTGTATTTGTTAGTTAAGTAGTGCAAAGAGGGTTAATCTGAAATTGGATGGAGAGTTGTGCTACATTCAGAGTGGCTGAATGTGACCCATAACTAATAGCATATGTAAGCTAATTTTAGAACTGTATTTAAGAGACATTTTTTACTATTTCATACTGATTTATTAAATATGTGAGGAAAGCTATTGTTTGAACAAATAGTTACCAATTTATTATTGTAAGAGTATTTAGGTAAAAATATGTTGCCCATATTTTGAGGATTTTTTTTTTGAATAATGAGTTTCTTAATTTTTATATAGCATTCTCCCAAATTCATTTATCCTATGTCACAGTGACTTAGAGTCAATCTGGAGAAAATGTAATTGGTATAAATAGACTCTGGATAGCATTAACTGTTAGCTGGCACCAGTAATGATTCCTTAAATCTAAGCAGGAAAATTAATCTGCAATCAAAATTTAACAATAGCCAAAAAATATTGAATATTTATGTTTTTTTGGGTACATTGTATGATTTTAGGAATAAAACCTATTGTAAAATACTATGTAATGTCTGATCTGGTTTTGGATTGAAACTTTGGTCATATTAAAATTCCTTAAATTTTTAAATTAAATTTATTTGTTAATAAAATTTTATAGGTCTTAAGTGTACAATTCTGTAATATATCATCTATACATTGCATATATGTTCACCACTCAAAGTCAAATCTTCACACAGTTCCTTTTCTCCCTCCCCTTCTCCTCCCTGAACCTCTGGTAACCACTATTGTCTGTGTCTGGGAGTTTTTGCTTGCTTGTTTGTCTTGTTCATTTGTTGCTTTCAGTTTTATATCACACATGTGAATGAAATCATATGCTTTCCAACCTTTTCTGTCTGATTTATTTTGCTTAGCATGATAATCTCAAGATCCATCCATGTTGTCACAAAAGGCAGTGTTTCATCTTTTCTTTTGGCTGAGTAATATTTCATTGCATATACTCATATGTACCGCATCCTCTTTATCCACTCATCTGTCAAAGGATACTTTAGTTGTTTCCATGTCTTGGCTACTGTGAATAGTGCTGCAGTCAACATAGGAGTACATGTATCTTTATAAATAAATATTTTCAGATTTTTTGGGTAGATACCTGGAAAAAGGATCACTGGGTTGTATGACAATTCTATTCTTAATTTCTTGGGGAACCTCTATACTGTTTACCACAGTGCCTCTTATCTTGAAAATTATCTGCCTGTATATATGTGGGTTTATTTCTGGCTTTTCAGGTCTGTTACATTGGTCTGTGTGTCTCTTTTTCTGCCAATACCATGCTATTTTGATTATGGTCACATTGTAGTATAATTTGAAGTCAGGGGGTGTGATACCTCTGACCTTGTTCTTTTTTCTCAAGATTGCTTTGGCTATTTGGAGTCTTTTGTAATTCCATAGAAATCTGATTATTTTTTGTTCTATTTCTTTAAAAGATGCCATTGGAATTTTGATGGGGATTGCAATAAATATCTATACTTGTATGTTGAATAACAGCAGTGATAGGGGGCGTCCTTGTCATGTTTTTGATCTTAGAGGAAAAGCTTTTGGTCTTTCACCATTAAGTATGATATTATCTGAGAGTTTGTCATATATGGCCTTTATTATGTTGAGATACTTTCCTTCTATAACCATTTTATTAATCATAAATTGCTGTTGTATCTTGTCACATGACTTTTCTGCATCTATTGATATGATCATATGATTTTTGTTCTTTATTTTGTTTCTGTGGTGTATCATATTGATTTATGTATATTTAACCATTCTCATGCCCCTGGAATAAATTTCACTTGGTCATGATTTATAATCTTTTTAATGTATTGTTGTATTTGATTTGCTAATATTTTGTTTAGGATTTTTAAATCTGTATTTTCAAAGGTACTGGTCTGTAGTTTTCTTTTTTGTGTGTTATCTTTACCAAGTTTTGGTATCAGGGTAATGTTGGTTTCATAAGATGAGTTAGAAAGTATTGTTTCTTCTTTAGTTTTTAGAAAGAATTTGAGAAGGGCAGATGTTAAGTCATCTTTGAATGTTTGTAGAATTCACTAGCAAAGCCATCTGGACCTGGACTTTTGCTTTTAGGGAGGTTTTCCATAATTGTTTCAATTGTCTTGCTGTTGATTGATCTATTTAGATTTTGCAGTTTTTCATGATTCACTCTTAAGAAAGTTATATATTTCTAAGAACTTGTCCATTTTTTGTATGTCATTGAATTTAGTGGCATATAGGTTCTCATAGTATTCTTATAGATCCTTTGTAATTTTTGGTATCTGTCTAACTTCTCTTTTATTTCTGATTTTGTATCTGTCTTTTATCTTTTTTCCTTAGTGAATCTAGCCAGCATTTGTCAATTTCATTAATCTTTTCAAATAAACAGCTTTTTGTTACATTAATTTTTTATATTGTTTTTTTGTTCTCTATTTTATTAGTTCTGCTCTAATTTTTATTTCTTTCCTTTTGTCGACTTTGGGTTTTATTTGTTCTTTTTCTAGTTCTTTAAGATGTAATGTTAGATTGCTTATTTTGGGGTTTTTCTTGTTTCTTGAGATAGTCTTATAATGATAAAACCTCCCTCTTATTACTGCTTTGGCTGCATCCCAAAAATTTATGTTGTATTTTCATCCCCATTTATTTCTATATATCTTTTGGTCTTTCCTTTTATTCTTTCTTTGACCCAGTTGTACTTTAGTAGCATGTTGGTTAATCTGCACACACTTGGGGTTTTTCTCACTTTCTTTTTGCAGTTGATCTCCAGTTTCAAAGCATTATTGCCAGAGAATATGTTTGATTTTGTTTCATTCTTAAATTTGTTGAGGCTAGTTTTGTGTCCCAACATATGGTCTATTTAGAGAATGTTCTATGTGCACTAGAGAAGAATATATAATATGGTATTCTGGGATGAAAGGCTCTGTACATGTCAATTATGGCAAGATTGTTTATTTGATTATTGTCTATTTTCTCAGGACAGATCTACTTTATGTTTGTTGTCTCACTGTCCCACCTAGTTTAGCATTTGTCCCAAGTTTTTAATTTTTGGTAAAGTGGTATCTTTAATGGTTACATTAAAATAAGACAACATTAAGTTGTAGACCTCCATGTTGTGCTTCTAAGTTCTGCCTTGGTTTCGTTTAGTGGTATGTAATACACAAGAGCAGTGAACAGAGGTTTTATTTTAGTATGTGCGACATATAAGTTGGAAATACTTTGACTTTTTTTTCCCCCAACCTTTTTGAGATGAAACATAACTAACCCTTTTAAAGCAGCATGCAGGATGTATGCTGATAAAATGAAGTGTGCCCTGACAAGGCAGAGAGGAAAAGTTAAGTCCTTTGCTTTTCCAGTAGTGGTGAGAAAAGTGTTTTAAGTGTTTCATTTGTTGGTAACTTGTTGTACCAGTAGTTGTGCCATGGCCTCTGTGAAGCATGAAACTCCCAGCTGTCAGTGGATGGAGTCAGACAAAAACATGAGAAGTTAGATGTTGGGTTTGGTGAAATATGTTTAGGAGATAGAGACAGAACAGTCCTACTGTAGTTCAGTAGAGAGATTGGTAAAGCACTCTGGCTACAGTAGTTTTGTCATTTATTGTGTAGTGTAAGTCTAAAACCTATCTATCTTGTTATTTGGCAGTTTTAAAAATTATTTTATTATAAGCCCAGCAACAATGAATTCTTAAAAATCAAAGTTATATTTAATGAAGAATGAAGTACTGGATTTCTCTTCTAGTACTTAACATGCACAAAGTGTTTATCAACATTTACTATCAACTGTGAAAGTTGTAGTGATACCACTGACCCAACAACAACCAGATGATGTAACAAATTTGCTTTAAAAAGTATCAGAATCTATTTTAAAAGTTAGTTATTTTTAAAAGATTGTATCTCATATATATAACAAATACATATAGGTACCAATGTTTATATATGTCTCTGTGATACATGGTCTCATTGAGATCAAATAAGTTTATTAAAATTTTCATTTTTATTTACAGTTTTCTTTTGTACATGTGAAAAATGAAGCAAAAACTGTTACATATTAGCTCAATTAGCCAAAAAAGGACCTAAACAATGCTGATTTTTAAAGAGAAAATTAATTAACTCGAATAATAGTTTGACTTTTTTCAAAGCTTTTGTGCATTTGTTCTTTCAGTGCTGTAACTGGAAGTAAAGCTTTTGGAAGCTGATTTCTGTCAGAATGTTGTAAATGCTATTGTAAGTTTAAAAGCCAAACATGAAAGATAAAATTACTTATTTTTGCCAAGAGTATATTGTCATGGTACAATCAGTGTTCTTAGTAAGAAAACTGTGGAGCAGAAATATTTTGAGAATTGGCTGTGATGCGTGCAAACAAACTCTGCTTGTTCTACCAATTGAAGTAAAACTGTAATGGTCAAATTTTCTGGTATTTGATATGTATAGTTTAACTGAACTATAGAGTTCTTATGATGAAGCTAATATTGAAAGAGCATACTTCAGCGTGACAACACACACTCTGGTATGCACTTCTTTGCTGCATGTTACCAACAGGATTTTAGATACGTCATTTTGTGAAAAACTGCTTTGTAAATTGACCTAAGTGTCTTATATTGGCCCATTTTTTACCCCCTGAGGGATGAGGGTACAAGGGAGTAAAAGAAACTTTTGTATTACGTTAAATTTTGTTTCACAATCATTTGGAAATCTTTAAGTGTTCACAAAAGAAAGTGCCTAAACCTTCAGCCTTTGAAAATGTTAGCAGATAGCAGTTCTTGGAAATGAATCTTGCAAGTAGGAAGACATTGAAATTTACTTCTTTAAAAGCAAGGAAAGAACTGAACAAATTCAGTGGTAAGAGTTAACGCTTTAATCTAGAAGTTCTGTCATTTGCAATATTTCAATTGCTATGAAGACTTTTTTGATGGAGGTTCAGTTTTGAATTGGATAAGTTTATATTTTATATTAGAATGAAGTGACACTGAGGAGGCAATTGATTTTGTAGTATCTGAATTTAGTGATTTATTTTAAAAGTATAAATAGAGAATTATTAAAAGTTTTGTTTCATAAAAATAATTATCAAAAACATTTTATTAAATAGAGAGAGGAAGTTAAATATCTGGGCTTGAAATATTTACAAATTTCAATGTGAAATAAAACATTAAGAATATACTTTGTAGAATTTTCTCCACTCACCAGATGGTCTGACACTGTAAAGAAGGTGTTTTCTCTCTTCAAATTAATATGATTTATAGATAAGAGTAAGTTAAAAATGTCAACAATGTCATAATTATTGATCATAAAATTCAGTTTTGAAGATTTTAGGTAATCTTATTTTTGTTTAAAAAACTTCAAATTAATAAGATCATATAAAAATACGTTCTTCAGAGAAATACCATTAACTTGGTTTTAGAGATAAATGCAGCTAAGAGAGTGATTAAAATATATTAATGTGCACTGGAAAATTATTCTGCTTATGATTTCAATGCATCATTGTACATAGATATATTTTTATCTTTTACAAGGAATTTTATTTTTGAAAATACATTTTCAATAAAATGTAAAACCCACTAATATAATAAAACAAGTTTTATAATCGATAAATACACATTTAAAAAATTATGTATTTTTAATTACTTGAAATTTCCTAGCTTACTCTCAGTAATTGTGTGTATAAATATATTGAAATAGTTGACTTTCTTAAAAATTAATTTCAGGGATCTGAAATATAAGCAAAATGTATCACTCCACTAGCTCAAAAAAATATCACTGCAGTGAGTACACTTATTTTCTTTCTTTGATTTATTTTCATTGTACATTCTGTCTTAACTCTAAAATGGACTTTAGAGTTAAACTAGTTGTAAATTCTCACTCTGTATTTGAGAAAACTAATGGTTAAACAGTTAGATATCTAACCATTAGATTTCCCCTTTTTCCTAGCAAGTTAATTGCACAGTCCAATATGTTACTTTCTTTTGAGCTGTATTTCTCATTTGGTGAATATTTTGCTTATTGTCTTTAAAAATAAATCAAAGAATTATTCTCATTCGTAGTTGAACCAACATAGTCTAATAATTAGTGAATGGCAGTTGTTGGCAACCAAATTCAGAATAGCTGTTAACATTTTACTTGTATATTTTATAGTTCTACTTTATTAAAACCAGGTTAATGTTATATAAATACATTGTTACTGAAAGAAGGTTGCTTTCTATCCAAATCAGTTGTCTTAACCAATTGTTTTTCATTGTAAAAGTGTTTACCACACCATTTCTGTACTTTGAATTATTGTTCTAGCATTGTCTTTAGCTCTATCTGACTTGATTAATTTTTTATGTTTCTGATGTCCATAAAATGTTTTAATGTAGATGTTTGTTTTTTCATATATTATGAATCCTATTTAGTTTGTAGTTGTGATTATATGTGTGTAACCTTCTAAATTAAAACTATGCTTTTCAACAAAACAACTGGAGTTTAAAATACAAGGCTATTCTGTTAACATTTCAATTTTGGCTTAATATTGTCTCAATATATGTTAATGTAGTACATTCAAAAATTGACTTAGGAAATCTTATTAGAGTGTAAAAGCTACTATAATAAGTTGTTCCCTTACATAAATAAATAAATGAGCAATATTACTAGTGGCTATAAGCAGCATGGGGAAAAAAATGGAAGGAGTCTTTTATCCTAGTTTTTAGAGGGCATCAGCAGCTTGCTTTTATGAAAAAGTAACAGCTAAATGCACTGCAAATAATTTGCAGTAATCCAGTTCAGTGATTCATGTGTCTCCTTTAATGGGTCATAATTCAGGGTAAAGTAACTGAGTGCAGTCAGAGTGCAGACACTGCTTATGCCAGGGACAGTATCTCTTCATAAAACACACCTCAGGAGAAGCAGTTTGCCAGCCTCCTAATACTCTCTGATGTTTTGATGTCCTGCATATTTTTCCGATTAAGTTTTGAGTGCCATGTTTTTAGTTGTATTTCCACATTCATTATTCTCATGTAGACCCTTCAGCAGGTTTGCCATATATGATTATTTTTTTAATGATGCCTTTCTTTCCACTTCAGCAGTTTAATAATCTAGCACATGGCTGCTTCTCAGTACTCAGCATTCACCTCCCCAATCCTGAAGAGGACATGTGCTTTGGCTTCAGAATTCCATTTGCAGCGATAGAAATGCATATTCCCTATGGAACAACATTTGTTTGACATAACCATTCATTTTTATTACCTCTTTAAATATGTTTATCCAGAGTTATCAATAATCATAAATAACTGTATTCTCATCTTGTTCTGTTTTTTTTCCAACAGACAAAATTGCTTACCCAGTACATATTAAATCTCGGCAAGTATGATCAAAACTACGACATCAGAGACCGTACAAGATTTATTAGGCAGCTTATTGTTCCGAATGAGAAGAGTGGAGCTTTAAGTAAATATGCCAAAAAAATATTCCTAGCACAAAAACCTGCACCACTGCTTGAGTCTCCTTTTAAAGGTATTATTACTAGAATATACCTGCACAGTATATGTTATCTAAAAAATTATGACAAATATGTCCCATTTCTAATGTGTTTAAAAATTTATCTCTTAGAAAATGTAAATGATTAGCATATATAAATGTATAAAAAACAGTGTGCTTTCCATTCATTCATCTTCTGCAGAGCAAGCTTAGTTAGTTAGTGTTTATATTTTTATAGACCTTATTTACCTCAATAATTTCAGTCGTCTGATTTTATTTTTACTAAAAAGTGTAGTTGAACAATAGATAAAAGCTGTGTTGTTCTTGTAAATATTGACTTCATTTCTATTTTAAATAGAGGTCTTTATTTAATAAGGTATATAATTCACCTTAATAGTGAATTATTATTAAATATTCTGTGTACATGGACATAAACTTTCCTAGAAATAATGATTTCATAAAAATATTCCTTTATATATAAATTTATTTTTCAAAGATGTAAGTTGACTTATTTTTTCCCCGGCTTTTTAAAAGGAGTAATTAATTAATCAGTTTCACAAGTAGCCCTTACAGATGGAATCAGATGAAACCTTGGTTTTCATATTGTTTCTTACTTAATTGTTGTAAAGTGATAAAAAGCAGTTCAGTGTTGTAGAAAAACTATTAAAATTCTGGATGTGTTTGTGCCAAGACATGTATATGGATTGTTTAACTGTGCTGTCATTCTTAATATTCACAGTAAAGTAATTTTTAGAGAAGCTACATTTCAGAGCAACACCTCTAAACACACTGACTGATTAGCTTTTTTATTGACCATTATGGGGGAGATTATTGTAATCTATGGACTGAAATCAGTTTTTTGACCTATGAAGAGCTTCCTAGTTTATATTTATTCCTTGACATTTGAGGTAATATGCCAATTACCTTGAGCTCTGATTAGGATTGTTCTATGTTATATACAGCTCATATTGTTTATTTTGTATTTTCCTCTATTTTAATAGATAGGGATCATTTCCAGCTTGGCACTTTATCTCATACTCTCAACACTAAAGCTACAGGGTACCTGGAATTATCTAGTTGGCCAGAGGTGGCACCTGACCCATCAGTTCGAAATGTAGAAGTAATAGAGTTGGTAAGTTGACCTTTCTGAAATTAATTTCGTTAAGCAGTGGGAGATTCTAGAATAAGTGTTGTCTCACATAAAAGCTTTTTTTGGGAGGAAGGAGGGGTTGAAAATTGAAAATTGTTCTGGTATTTCTAAGTGTAATGTGTTAGATATATCTCACTGTTATGGGAACTAAATATTATAATATTCTTTTTGTCATTGTATATGTACCATTCCTGTTCTTCAAGGAAATAAGAGAATTGAATTCTCTGCATTAGTGCCACCCACACTTGTGGTATTGCATTTGTAGTTGTGTAGATTCAATTTCTAAGGTATTTAGTTTCATTGGATTGAGCTTTTTCTTCTTTGTTTAGAGACTCATAAGCTTCCTGTCAATATTTTTCCAAATAATTTTTGCTGTTCTCTTCCAGAGAAATCATATAAAGTGTTCTGGATTTTTTGATCAACCCGTTTTAAGTGAAACCTAAACGTAAATAGGGAACATTGCATACCAAAAATGTCCTTAGAAAAGGTCACAATTAAAATAAATAATATGTTGCTTTCACATTAAAAAAAAAATACTTCTATATTAATATTGTTTTCCTAGATCTTTAAGAGATACTGGCTACTAAAATAAAATAATTAATGTTCTTTCCTAATGTTATCTTCCTTATATAAACAAGAAAAATAAAAAGAGGGTTCTCTGATTGTCTTTACAGGTTGATTATGTGAAACATATCCAATAATTTTTAAAGTAGAATTAATGAAAAAGAATGATCAGGTAGTACATTCTGGATGCTGTTCTGGTAGAAAAATGATACTGAACAAGGATTCAGATAACCAGAGTTCTTTACTCCTAATTCATATGAGAAAGTCAGTTAACCTGCTTATTAACTTACATACTTTGGAAGAAAATCTTTATTACTTTAAATAAAAGAATTTCTGTAATAGGCATAGCCATGTAATTTGATCCTTTTGAGAAATAGGACTTACCCTGGCTTTGGAACATGACTAGAAGCAATCGTAACTGATAACGGCTCTATTTAGCAAACCCTGGCAGTGTACTTTAATAATGTTTTACAAACATCTTGTTTAAACCTCATGATGTTTGGAAGTGATGGTTATTATTGCTCCCCTTGTGCAGATAAAGAAACTGAGGTTCAGAGAGCCTAAGTAAATTACCCAAGTTCACATAGATAGTGAGGGGACTGGGATTTCACCCCACATCTCTGTCTGAGTCCACTGTTCATGTGCTTAATGTATTTTAGTGTTATGTAACATGCAGAGAGGAAGCTTGCGCTTGTTTCCAAATCTGTACTGTCCTTAGTACTTAGCACCAACATTTTCATGTTGTGTCAAATTATCTCTACTTAGAGATGAGTTTTCAAAATGTAAAAGCTATTAAAACTAATTGCATGTTTATTCCTCCTTGCAAGTAAGTTTGATTATTTTCACTTGAATTTGCATACCCTTAAATACTCTTCAAAAAGATTGGCTTATAGGTGCAACTTTTGGTCAGATGCTAGAATACCAAAAGAATATTCTTTGCTGATGCTTTCTACAAATATACTGTCTCCTAATTTCTTATCCCTGCTCGTTTTTATGGTTCCGTTCTTTTTCATTGTCGAATGCAAAAAGTTCTGACCCGAATAGAACCATCTTTTTATCTTTCTCCCATGTCCACCCTTACCACTCCCTTCCACCAAAAAACTAAAATAAAAATAGTGTATCTTGTCAGAAATTGGTAACAGTGCTATGCAATTTAATTTGGTCTCAGCAGTATCCTTATATTGGCTGATAGATTGGTTGGTTGGCTGGCTTCTTCCACTTTCATGTGATCTTCTAGGCATTAACTATCTTATAGGAACAGTACTCAAATAACCTGTTGTGTTATGTTCATTTCACCGACCCAGTTCAACAGACACCAATTGATTTCTTTTTCATTTTGCTGACTACATTCAGGAAATTCATAATTGGTCATTTATTTATGGAGAATAATCACAACTGATGCAACTCAGTTAAAGAAAACTGTCAGTGTTTTCAGTCTATCGGCTTAGGACATGTTGGATTAATGTTATGCTATGAAAGACACAATAAATATAAATATAATGTACATAATTTTATTTTCAAATACAGCTCTAACAACGCAGGAAGTCTTTCTTGCCTCTCACTCTACTTCACCCACCCTTCAAGTTATATCAGTATATTTCATGCACATAATAGACTGTGTTATCCTAGTTTTACTATAAAGTAAGCTTACAGGGTCCCATATTGTTACATGAAACTTAGTAAGAAAAAATAGCCTAGGTTTAGATACTCTAGTATTTTAATCAAAACAACAGGGAATCTAATCAGACTGACACTAAAAGTCATTTTGAGTTACATACTGCCATTTCCAGGATATCATATATAATGTCTGTTTATATTATGATACCAGTAAGTTTTAAAGATCTGTTGGAATTTTTTGCTTAGTTCTAGAATACCCTTTTTCTCCCAGTTACAGAAAGACTTTTTTGCATTTCAAGGATATTTGGCTTTACAAACATATTATCAATATTTTTATCCATCATAAAATCTTTAAAATTAATGCTTCTCTATTCTTCTTTCTTCTCTTGTCTTTACTATTTCTTTTGCTTAGAATGATATGACTATTATAGTCATAAAAGATCATAACAAAAATTAAAATATTATTATTGTTTAAAACTTCATGAATATTTGATGACCATGTTAAGATAATTTGCCCCTTTTAGCACATAAGCCTAATTTTCCTTGTTTGTTGATGTAGTGTTACCCTGAAAATGATAGTCTAATTAAGTAATTTTTTTTTTCTAATTGATCTGACACACTTTTTACCAGACTTCAGAGAAATTTTTGTTTGGACTTAAGAAATACGGACTTAGAGTTCCCTGGTGGTGTAGTGGCTAGGCCTCGGTGCTGTCAACGCTGTGGCCTGGGTTCAATTCCCAGCCAGGGAACTACCCACATAAAACAAACAAACAAACAAACGAAAAGAAACACGGACTTTAGTGTTTACTGAATATGAGAACTTTGTTTATAAAATAATATTTTTATTCATATTTAGAGGACAAAGCATTTTAAATATATATATCTATATATATATCTATATATATATATAGATATATATATAGAAAGCAGCATTGCTGATCCTTGTGTATTTCATTCAAATATATTCAAGTAATTTTTACTCATTTTTCTGTTATTGTCCACATAGTAATTTTCTGAGTTACTGAAGCTTATCTTTTAAAGCAACATACCTTAATCCCTTAAGCCCTTTAGGTCAGTGATTTTCAACTCTAGCTGCACATTATCTCGTGGGTGTCTTTAAACAAAAACAAACCAATGTCAGACTTATATCAGACCAATTAAATCAGAAGCTTAGGAGGTAAATGTCAGATAATAGCTTTTTTAGTATTTTTATTGTTTATGTTAGTGTTTTAAAAAATATTCTCGGGTAATTCTAACGTGCATCCAGTCTTGACAACCATTCTTAAATAAAAACCTCTGTCATAATGTAAATTCCTTTACAACAAAATGCATTGGCAAATAGTAGAAACTCTGTTAAAAGTGTGATAAATAAATGAGTCTTGACCACTTAATCTTTTTAAAATATACATTTTCTTACCTTTTAAAAGAGAGTATATGAAACATGATTTAGTTTCTTCTTCATGAATCAATGTAATGATTATGAAAATAATTGTATTTCAGTCTTTAAGGGGCTATTCAGATAACTTATTATTGCACCAGATATCTGTGTACAAAATACTAAAAAATCTCTGCTGTCCAGAAGCTGACATTCTAGCAGGGAAAGACTGAGAATAAAATAAATATATAGATTGTATAATATGGTAGAAAGTAGTTATAACCGCCCCCCCCCCAAAAAAAAAAAAAAAGAGAGCGAAGTAAGAGCAGAATTACCAGGTGTGGAAGGTTGGAATTTTAAATAGCGTGGTCCTCCCTGAGGTGACATTTGTGCAAAGATTTGAAGGAAGTGAGGGAATTATCTGAAGAGAGTGTTGGAAGTGGGGACAGCTGGTGGGAAAGACTAAGGTGGCAGCATGCGTGAGGTGTTTAAAGGGTCAATAGGACCATAAGGTGGAAGCATGCCTGGAGCAGAGAAGGCAGGAAGGAGACCAGCAGAAGCAGATCAGAGAGGCAAAGGGGAAGGCATGGTCATGTGGAGCTAAGCATATGGTTGCAAGGATTTTGGCCTTTTCTCTGAAATGGGGAGCTGTTGCAGGATTCCAAACCAAACATTGGCTTGGCCACACTTAGGTTTTAATAGACTCATTCTAGCGGTTGTGTTGAGCAGACTTTGAGTCCAGGGTGATGGGTGGGAGTAGAAGTAAGATAACCAATTAAGAGAGTGTTGTAGTAAACTATGAGAGAGAGAAGAGAGAAGAGAGAAGAGAGAAGAGAGAGAGAGAGAGAGAGAGAGAGAGAGAGAGAGAGAGAGAGAATATGAATTACCCCATGGTTTAGTCTGTTGAGAAGGTTGGGGTTATTTATTGCCTCATGGGCTATTTATTGCCTTCATTAAAAGTTTTTTCTTACCCTAATATCAAGCCATGAACTTGCATTTCTTACTGCTTTTATTGTGTCTACCTCTAATTACCTTTACCTCCTCTGGACTATGTTGCTTTAGTTTAAATCTTTTATAGACCAACAAATACAACAGTGTTTCAAATTGTGTGTATAAGGTTGTTAACATATAATGGACTCTGAAAGTTTGCGTTCCTCTGTTCAGGTGTAAAGGGGAATCAGCCTTAATGCCAGGACTTGGCAACTGTCACCTTCTCTGCTGAGGTCTTAAACTTTCTTCTGGGTTCACAGTGTATTCTGAATGATTAAGTTTGCCAGAAGACTGAATCTTATCATAAGAATTGATTTATATTTACATTTTTGTTTTTTTTTGTTTTCCTTTTGTTTTTGTTTTACAGGCAAAAGAATGGACTCCAACAGGAAAAGCAAAGAAAGAGAATCCTGCTAAGAAGTTTTATTCTGAAACTGAGGAGGAAGAAGACTCTTCTGATAGCAGCAGTGACAGTGGTGGGCTTTATAATTTATTTAAAAACATTCTTCACTGTAGCTTGCATGCCTTGCCTCCAACAAAACAGTAAGACTTAGTACATATTATTCAACAAATAGGGTTAAATAAAGTTTATACCATTATAATAATTCCTTTCATTTACGTATCAGTTTTTAGTTTTCAGAGTAATTTTCAATCTCTTATTTGACATTCCCTCTTGGACACACAGCTAATAAATGATAGACGTGAAACAGAAACTCATGATTTTCTAAATTCTAATCCAACCTGCCTGTTAAATTTATTAGCGTATTGAAAAACATGATTGAAAAACCAGCCTTTAGTGAGGCCTTTAAAAGCAACTTTCTTTGATAAATATACAAAATTTATTTTAAACATTGAGTGATCTGTTCCTCATTCATTTTATACTCTTCTATACCTACACGAACCTATATAGAGATAAAACTAAAAGTAATAACTCTCTTGTGTATTATAAAGAAACAAAGGCTAAAAAGATTGAGGGCAACCATATGCAATGAAAAAAAAAAAAGCTAAATCTGAAGGATTTAGAAGTTCTGGGTTTTAGCTATGCAAATTGAATAAGGTACTAACCTTTTTCTGTATCTAATAAATGAAGAGGTAAAGTTAGATGCTTTTTTAGTGCCTTCAGTACTAGAATTCTGTGAGTGATTTGCATAATAAAAAATATATTGGAGTTACTTTCTAACATTCTTATTAACAGTTAACCTAATGGACATATCTGACCCCAGAACAAATGAGTCCTTTCTTCTAAAACTTTTATTCCCTAGGGAATCAGACCCCTCACTATTACTTGGTCATCTGTTACCTTTCTCTAAGGTATTTCACTCATTTTTTCTTCTGTTTCTTTGTTTTTAGTATCTGATAAATTAACCTGTGGTACATTATCTTCTGAAGTAATAAGCTGAAAAATGGAGAAAATACTTCAATCCAGAGAGTTACTGCTAAAAAATAAGGAGTTTCAGGCATGATGTAGACCATCGAGAAAAACCTATTTGTATAGTTAAGAGTGTACCATATGGATATTTATCTCCATTTATTCACAAGCTCATGCCTGTTCAGGGACTAACCTTTTTCAATACATACTTGAAATATTCTTTTAACACTAAGACTTAGCATTGGTGGCAGGAGCTCTACTCTGGCTATCGGAATAAAAAAATAACTTTTCTTATTAGAAGTTATGAGATTTTTTTTTCCCAAGTGAGAAAGTCTTTTTAGAATAAACAAATTCCCTCAAAGATTCAGTAACTTGAAATTTAAATAATGGTGCCTGAGGTGAACTTGATTCAGATTCATGTTGAACTCCCACGTAATTATCATGAGAGAGTAATTTAGGTGCTATAATATTTTTCATAATTTATGACATAAGCCAGTCATTCAAGTTAATATTTATGCATGTGCAAATATGATATCACAACAAATTCAAAATATCCTTATCAGCAGTTTTGTTCTGTTTTGTTTTGCCTTTGTAAAGTTAGGATAAGATAAATTTTGCTTTTTGTAAAAGCTGATTATAATGAATGCCATACCATGTGGCATGTTTATCCTAATCACCTTTACATATTTCAAATCATTTAATCTTTACAACATACCTACAAAGTACCTAGTATTATTATCCTCATTTGGGGAAAAGGAAATGGAGACCCAGAGAGTTTGAATAACTTGCTTAGTGGCAGAGCCAGGATTGAAACCAGACATTCCAACTTGAAAAAACCTATGCTTTTAACCACTACAACCTATTCCAGAAGAATATAGGCACTCCTGGCTTTTTACTGTATGATACATAAACCTGTCCTGATAAAATAGATATTATTTAAAATAGAATAATATTTTAACTAGAAATTATGTTTCTGCTTACTGGTACTCCATCAGATAGATCACAGGTAGGGGCAACAGTTTGTCCTCTTACCTAGGAGATGACCGTACCTATAATCATTTCAGATGGTAAAAGATCATGCTTCATGTTTACAATACACATAAATATACTGTATACATTACTTCTGCAAAGAGTTTTAGTATACTATAATTTGTTCATAAAACATTTAAGGAGTTCCCTGGTGGTGTAGTGGCTAGGCTTCGGTGCTATCAACGCTGCGGCCTGGGTTCGATTCCCAGCCAGGCAACTACCCACATTAAAAAAAACATTTAAATGCATAGCTCTTCAATGTAACTTTATCATCTCGACCTGTGGAAAACTCCTATGGTAGCTAAAATAAGTTAACAACTTTTTAATTAGTAATTTTGCTTCTTGCCTTTGAATTTAGAAATATTTGGAGATTATTTGAATGGCTCATTCCTTCTCAAAATTTGTTCTTCGTTCTTAGTAAGATTCAACTGTTGCCTTCTTCTCTAAATAAAATTTTCTATTATACATAGAAGCATTAAAAATTAATTTTTTATTCTTACATTACATAATTCTTTTAAAAAATGTTTTTGCCATTTTGATACTTATGGGTCTGAAAAGTGATTAAGATTCTCTTAAATTTGGTTTCTCTTTTCTTTGCTTTTCCCTACTCATTATCAGAGCCCTTTCTGTGTCTTATGAAGTCCTCCCCACTCACCTTGCTGCAGAATTCCAGAGGTCTGAATGATTGGAATATGAAAACAAAAAGTGTTAAATGGGGTCTGATAAACTAAAATTCAACATCTGGCTTCATTGATGAATACTGACAGTTACTTGTGTCCTTGTATATAATTAAATGGCTGTAAATCAGAGAGCATCTGGTTTTATTTTTGTAGAGAGTGAATCTGGAAGCGAAAGCGGAGAACAAGACGAGGAAGGAGACAGTAGTGATGACAGCACTGAGGACTCCTCCAGTGAGAGTGAGAGTGAGAGTGGAAGTGAGTCAGTAGAAAACAGGACAGCCAAGAGGAACTCCAAATCCAAAGGAAAAGGGTAAACTGTTTTGTCAGACTTTCCTTCAAAAAGTATTCTGTGGTATTTCCCTTTAATTTGTAGAGAGAAAATAAGTATATATTTTTCTGAACAGATATTAAGCCTTGTAAAATGAATATGAAGTACTAGTTCACTTTATTCTACTCATTTTTTTCTTAAATTTATTGCAGTGACATTGATTAGTAAAATTATGTAGGTTTCAAGTGTACATTTCTATAATGCATCATCTATATATTACATTGTGTGCTCACCACCCAGAGTGAGTTCTCCTTTTGTTTGTAGTTTTTATTTTGGACTTGAACAAATCTTGGGGCTACATTTTGAAAACTGGTATAACCTTGGAAGGCTGTTAAGTGATCAGGCAGTAGGTACGAAACACTTAATTACCTTTTGTAGCAGTTTTGCTGACGGCTAAAATTAAATCCTTCAACACTTCGCCATTATGTAACTAAGACAATTGATTTTTCTAAATAATGTTATATTAAAAAGATTATGATCCAAATATTAGAGTCAGACTGTGAAGGAAGATGGTCATAAGATATTTAAACGTTAATGCTTTTAAAGATCTCCCATTATCAACATTATCATGTATTAAAATGTCATTAAAATTTTGAGTAATTGGGGCTAATATCTTGTATTGTAAGAGTCTGTTTTCCTCTCTGCTATCAGTGAATGGCCTCTACAGACACGATGGCCCTTTCCCCGGGAGCCTGCTGCCCACTCACTTGATGAGCTTGCAGCCCAGCTCAGTCGTGGCTGACAGCACTGATTGGAGCACAGTACGCTCTCTGCTCCTTTTATTACAGACAGTAATTAAAGCAGCTCGCCCTGCCACTTCCATAACAAACACAGCATAATGCCCTAATTATGACTTTATTAATTTAAGTCAGGATTTAATGATTTTAAAAGTGATTTATATTGTTTTTCCTGTTCAGAACAAATGAAATCTGTAGGTTAAATTAATACAGGCTTTTCATCATCGCAAAGTTAAAAAGCTAGTTACCAGTAAATTCTTTTCATTAGATTAACATCTGAAACTCTAAGCAGTAAGGTAAACAATAATTATCCATCAAAATTGAGTGATGCATAACAAAATAACACTTTTACCTTTAAAATCTTATCTTAAAAGCTAGAAGTTAAATATATTCAGAATTAATTTACTTGTTGCAACAAAAGTTACTTGGTTTGTAGTAGCCTTTTCTATGAGAGAAATTCTGTACTTCTGATTTAATATCAGAATAGTTATGATTATGTAGTTTTTAAAAAAAAGCGTCTTATTTCTAGGAAGGAAAAGTTTGGTTCCATGCACTAAATGTCTTTTCACATAGCAAAAGTCAGTGTGTTAGAAACTTATAATCATGTATTAGCTTAGTTTCATTATTTTTTCTTCAGAAATAGACTTTTCTCTTTACCAATGTTTAAATTTAAGAGTTGTTTATTATATCAAAAGGAATCTCAAGTGCATTCTAAACCTTATATTTTTAAGTACATATTTTAACCATTGAATTGGGAATAGTAAATTGCTATTCTTTGCCAGGAGAAGGGCAACCTATGTATTTGTACTTTTTATTATTAGTTTGAGGTGTACAAAACAACATAGTGATTAGATGTTCACACACCTCACAAAGTGATAACCCCAACAAACCCACTACTTATCTGACACCATACATAGCTATTACAGTACCATTGACTATATTCCCTATGCTGTACTTTATATCCCATGACAATATATGTTTTTATAGTTGACATTCAATATTATTTTATATTCGTTTCAGGTACACAGCATAATGGTTAGGCATTTATGTCATTTATGAAGTGATCCCCCCCAATAAGTCTAGTAACCATCTGACACTCTATGTAGTTTTTAAAATACTATTGACTACATTCCCCATACTGTATTTCACATCCCCAAGACTATTTGTACTTCCTAATACCTTCACCTTTCTCACTTACTCCCTCAGTCCTCCTCCCTAGTAACATCAGTTTGTTCTCTGTGTCTATTAGTCTATTTCTGTTTTGTTTGTTTATTCTGTGTAGATTCTTCATATTCATATAGGTGAGACCATATGGTATTTGGCTTTCTCAGTCTGACTTACTTCACTTAGCATAACACCTTCTGAGTCCATCCATGTTATTGCAGATGGTAAGATTTCACTCCTTTTTATGGCAGTGTAAAACTGTATTGCATATATGTACTGCTGTTTCTTTTTTCAATCAGTTGTGTATTGATAGGCATTTGGGTTGTTTCCAAATCTTGGCTATTATGAATAAGGCTACAGTATACATAGGAGTGCATACATTTTTTTTTTTTTTGTATTAAGTGTTTTAGATCTCTTTGGATAAATACCCAGGAGTGGGATTGCTGGGGCATAAGGTAGTTTTATTTTTAATTTCTTGAGGAACCTCCATACTGTTTTCCATAGTGGCAGCACCAGTTGCAGTCCTACCAACCTTGCACAAGGGTTACCTTTTCTTACATTCTTGACAACATTTGTTGCTTGTTGATGTATTGATGATGGCAATTCTGACAGGTGTGAGGTGATAGCTCATTGTGGTTTTTATTTACATTGCTCTGATGATTAGTGACATTGAACATCTTTTCATATGTATATTGGCTATGTTTATGTCCTCTTTGGAGAAATGTCTATAGCAGTGGTTCTCAACCTTCTTAATGCCATGACCCTTTAATACAGTTCCTCATGTTGTGGTAACCCCCGAACCATAAAATTATTTTTGTTGCTACTTCATAACTGTAATTTTGCTGCTGTTATGAATTGCAATGTAAATATCTGATATGCAGGATGTATTTTCATTGTTACAAATTGAATATAATTAAAGCATAGTGATTAATTACAAAAGCAATATGTAATTACATAGTGAATATTTATTTCTAATTACAAATAAATGAAATTTTGTCTTGAAGCATGGTGTAGCATGGGAAAGTCTTAATATAACAACAGTAAACTACATTGCTACATTTTGCGACAGTATGCGTAAAAAGCCAGCTTTAGTGCGAGGTTTGCTGAGTATAAAAAGACTGATCAGCATCCAGATTAAGTTCCCATGGTACAGATATTTTTTTTTTTTGCAGTAGTTGATGATTTTACAGTACATGATTTTACATTTACTCAGTAATTATAATTCATGAAGTGCCGTTTTACCTCCAGTACTGCTGCTTTCAACACAGTAGTTGCTTTTAACAGAGTAGCTGCTTTCAACACAGCAGCTGCTTTCTACGCAGCAGCTGCTTTCTACACAGTAGCTGCTCTCTACACATGTGTGACTGGTCCGCATAAGTACATTATGGTGCCAACCCTGTCACATACACCTGTATTTGTACTGGGTGTATGATGTGATGGGGTTGGCGCGATGATGCCATCTCACCCGGTACTTGTATGTGAGCGTACCTGCATGAGGGCGACCCGCCTGGAGATAGATAGAGGAGCAGTGTCTCTGTTCCTAAGACCATCGGAAAACACATATTTCCGATGGTCTTAGGCGACCCCTGTGAAAGGGTCATTCGACCCCCAAAAGGGTTGCGACCTACAGCTTGAGAACCACTGGTCTATAGGGTTCCCTGCCCATTTTTTAATTGGATTGTTTTTTTTGGTGTTGAGTTTCTGTTTTGATAGGGATTGCATTGAATCTATATATTGCTTTGGGCAGTATGGACATTTTAATGATATTAATTCCTCATATCCATGAGCATGGTATATGTTTTCATTTATTTGTATCTTCTTTAATTTCTCTCTTCAATGTCTTATCATTTTATGAGTACAGGTCTTTTACTACCTTGGTTAAATTTATTCCTACATTTCCGCCCCCCCCATGCAATTGTAAATGGAATTGTTTTCTTAATTTCTATTTCTTATAGTTCGATATTGGTATATAAAAATGCGACTGATTTCTGAATAGTAATTTTGTATCCTGCTACTTTACTATATTCATTTATCAGTTCTGATAGTTTTTTGGCAGAATCTTTGGGTTTCTCTCTTACAGTGTCATGTCATCTGTAAGTAATGACAATTTTACTGCTTCCTTTTCCATTTAGATGCCTTTTATTTCTTTTTCCTTTCTGATTGCTGTGGCTAGGACTTCTAGTACTATGTTGAATAAAAGTAGTGAAAGTGTACATCTTTGTCTTGTTCCTTATCTTTTGGAAAAGACTTTTAGCTCTTCTCCATTGAGTATGGTGTTAGCTGTGGATTTGTCATATATGATCTTTATTATGTTGAGGTATGTTCTTTGTATTCCCGCTTTGCTGAGAGTTTTTAATCATAAATAGATACTGGATTTTGTCAGCTGCTTTTACAGTATCTATTGATATGACCATATGATTTTTATTTTTCATTTTGTTTATATGGTATATCACATTAATTAGTTTATGGATATTGAACCAACCTTGCATACCAGGAATGATCCCAGTTGATCATGATGTATGATTTTTTTAATGTATTTCAGTATTTGGTTTGCTAATATTTTTGTTGAGGATTTTTGCATCTGTGGTCATCAGGGATATTGGTCTGTAGTTTTCTTTTTTTGTAATGTCTTTGATTTTGGAATCAGGGTAATGATGGCTGTGTAGAATGAGCTTGAGAGCAGTCCCTCCTCTTGAAGTCTTTGGAATAGTTTGAGGAGAATAGGTTTTAACTCTTTTATGAATGTTTGGTAAAATTTACCTATGAAGTTATCTGGTCCAGAACTTTTTGTTTGTTGGGAGCTTGTTGATTACTGATTTGATTTCATTAGTAGTAATTGGTTGGTTGAGATTTTTTGTTTCTTGCTTCATCCTTGGAAGATTGTATGCTTTTAGGAATTTATTCATTTCTTTCGGATTGTCCAATTTGTTGGTGTATAATTGCTCCTAGTATTTTCTTAAAACTTTTTGTATTTTCTGGTGTCCATTGTTACTTTTTCTCTTTCATTTCCGATTTTATTTACTTGTGTTTTCTCTCTCTCTCTCTCCCATCTTTCTTTCTCTATGAGTATGGTTAAAAATTTATCAGTTTTGTTTATTATTTCAAAGAAGCAGCTCTTCATTGGTCTTTTATGGTTTGTTTTTTTTTTTAGCCTCTATTTTATTTATGTCTACTCTGATCTTTATTATTTCTTTTCTTCTACTTACTTTAGGCTTTGTTTGCTCTTATTGTTCTAGTTCCCTTAGGTGTAAAGTTAGATTATTTAGATGAGATTTTCTTGTTTCTTGAAGTAGGCCTGCACTATTAGGAATTTCCCTCTTAAAACTACTTTTGCTGTTTCCCATAGATAGTGGGTCATTGTGTTTTCATTTCCATTGTGTCAAGGTATCTTTTGATTTCTTTCTTAATCTCAGTTAACCATCATTGTTTAGCAGCATATTATTTAGCCTCATGTTTATGTGGGTTTTTGTTTTTGTTTTTGTTTTTTTGTAATTGATTTCTAGTTTCATACCATGGTGGTCAGAGAAGGCACTTTTTATGGTTTCATTCTTTTTAAATTTATTGAGACTTGTGTTGTGGCCTAACGTGTGGTCTGTCTTCGAAGATGTTTCATGTGCACATAAAGAGAATGTAAATTCTGCTGCTTTGGGGTGAAATGCTCTAAAAATATCAAATTAATTTGGTCTGGTGTGTCAGTTAAAGCTGCTGTTTCCTTGTTCACTTTTTGTCTAGAAGATGTGTCCATTGGTATCAATGAACTCTTACAGAGTTCCTACTATGATTGTATTATTGTTGATCTTGCCCTTTATGTCAGTCAATATTTGTTTTATGTATTTAGGTGCTCCTTTGTTGGGTGCATAGGGTTATGTCCTTTTGTTGGACTGATCCCTTTATTGTTATGTAATGTCCTTCTTTGTCTCTTATTATAGTCTTTGTTTTAAAGTCTGTTTTATCCAATGTAAGTATTGCTACACATGTTTTTTTCTCATTTCCGTTTGTGTGAAATATCTTTTTCCATCCATTTACTTTCAGTCTATGTGTGTCTTGTTATCTGAGTTGGGTCTCTTGTAGACAGCATATGAGTATGCATGGCTCTTGTTTTTTTTTATCCATTCAGCTACCCTATGTCTTTTGATTGGAGCATTTAATCCATTTACATTGAAAGTAATTATTGATAGGTATATAATTATTGCCTTTATATTTATATTTTTATCTTCTTTTGTTTGTTTTCCCCATTCTTATTCTTAAAGAAGGCATCTTAGCATTTCTTGTAGTACTGGCTTAGTGGTAATGAATTGCTTTAGCTTTTTTTTGGTCTGGATATCTTTTTTTATCTCTCCGATGATGCCAATGTCGTTATATTGGATGTTGTCCCAAAGGTTCCTTAAACTATCTTCAGTTTGTGTTGTTGTTGTATTTTTCATTTTTCTTTTCCTTGTTCCGATTGGGTGTTCTTTGTTACCTTGCCTTCTAAATTGCTGATTTGATCCTCTCCTTCATCTTATGTACTGTTAATTCCTTCTAGTGCATTCTTCATTTCAGTTATTATAGTGTTTATTTCTGACTGGTATTTTTATTATGGTTTTTATGTCATTTATGCTTATTATCTATGTTGAAGTTCTCACTAAGTTCCTTAAGCATACTTATAACTAGTGTTTTAAACTCTGGTAGGTTAGTTGCCTCTTACTTCATTTAGTTCTATTTCTGGAGGTTTCTCCTTTGCTTTTCTTTGTGACATGTTTATTTCCTTATTCTAGCTGCCTGTCTGTGTTTGCTTCTATGTATTAGGTAGATCTCCTGTGTCTCTCAGTCTTTCGCAGGTGTCCTTAGTAGTACCAGCCCTGTGTGGTCCAGTGGCACAGTCTCCCCCATCACCTGTGTTTGTTCTAGGAGTGTCGTTTCTGTGTCTTGTATGTATTCTTCCGTTGTAGTTGAGCCTTGATTGCTTTTGGTGTGTCAGTGGATGGGATTGACTCCCAGGCTGGCTGACTGTGAGGATTTGCTACATCCACAGTGTATGAGATGCTTTTCGGGGGCTGACCTCTCAGAGCAGGATTTGCCTCTCTGGGCTCTATGCCTATTGAGACCACCCTTTGGGTGTGCTGCTTATGGGGCTAAACAAGTAGTGCTCTGGTATGATCTGAAACCAGCTTCTGAATGTGTTGTTTCTGGTGTCTCTTATGAGGGGTTCCATGCAGGCCAATTTCAGCTTTGCCTGTGACAACCAGGGCTACTTGATAGGAATCAGAAAACTATATGTGGTTGGTTGCTATCTGTACTGTACCTGGAGTCATTTAGGGATAGCCTTGCTGTAAATCGAGGTTGGCTACTACTAGTATTGGGCCTGAGGCAGCTTAGCAAAACACCTGTGGACCCTCTAGGCCTGTTGTCACCTGCTGGATACCCATAAGTCTCAGCTATTGAATGAGCATCCTTAGGTGTGTAGGTGTGTGAGCTGGACTGGTTGATCCAGTATTGAGAGCGTCCCTGGTGAGGCCACACTAGCTAGGCGGGATGGGTTTCCAGGGAGTCAGAGGGTGTGGGCTGTGGTTTTACAAAGTTAATGCAGATTTGATTCTTGCACCAGTACTGTTGCCTGTGACCATTTTGCAAAATGCCCCTAGAACCCTGCAGCCAGCCAGCCCTCACTCTAGGCCATCAGGTCCCTGAAAGCCATGCCAGAGAAGTTACAGCATAAATTGTGGCTGGCCGACTGCCACCTAAAATTTCTCAGTGTTGTCTGCTCTGTAAAATGCTTCTGCAGTTTGTGGGGTGACCCAGCCATCTAGTAGCTGGGTGTGTCCCTGGCAATATAGCACACTTGGCAAGGTGGGGACCCAGGGCATCACCAAGGTGTTGTGTACACGCAGATGGTATCAAACCAGTGCAGTCTCAGATTGTTTGTTTGGGGGAGGGTTCAACATGGAAAAGATGACACTCCCCTGTATGCTACACATGAGGCAGGCTCCACACAGGGACAATGTCCCTCCAGCCCTCACCCTGAAGCCACACAACTCAGTCTTCCCTGTATATCTCTGGCACCTCTTGAGTTGCCACCCTTCCATCAGAGACCAGGTAAGTGTTTGCAAGTGAGTCTGTGTGCAAGCCCTTTAAGAAGGCACCTGGGTTTCCAGCTGCCTTTCATCTCACTGGGGTGGGCAAACAGAGTCCTTGCTGATTTTCACTGCCAGGTATTATGGGAACTCCTATTCCCAGCATAGGACCCCTGGGCTAGGGAGCTTGGTTTGGTGCTGGGACCCCTCCCTCTTCCAGCTTTTAACCATTGTCTGTGGGTTTAGGGTTAGCCCGTTTCACGTGTCTGCCCTTCCTATCAGTCTCAATGTAACCTCTTTTTTATATCCTCAGTTACAGGGTTTCTTTTCAACTAGTCTTTAGATGACTCTTGAGGTTGATTGTTCTATAATTTAGATACAGTTTTGATGAGATTCTGGGAGGCAGCAGACACAATGTTTACCTAATCTACCATCTTGGACCCTCCACCAAAAATCATTTTTTAGTCATCAAATAAAATCACATGTCTCTGAGATAATACCATAACTATTTTAATAAACAGAAATCATATTTCCTCCACAAAAATCAATTCTAGGAAATACTGATTGTTCCCTTGTTTTACCACTCCCTCCCATGTGTTTTTCTTTCTTCTTGTCTCTTTGAAATTTTTTTAACTTTGCCAATATAACTGTATGATAGTTTTTGAAAGGTGAGGAGCTTTAAGTATCTTCAAAACCATCCTTTGGTAATCATAATTATTTATGACTAAATTTGAGTTGTATACTCCAAAGTCTTTTCATTTGAAGGGAGATATTATGGTATAATAGGGAAATACGGTCTTTAGAGTAAGATAGACTTGAGTTTAATTTTTAATCCTGCCCCTCCTAGCTATGTTCTTGAGCCAAGTTACTTAACTTTCCTGAATATAATATGAAAACAGTACACCCAATAAGAATATGTTTGAATGTGTAAACTACATGATTGATATGAAGTTCCTAACACTGCCTGGCACAAGATAGACTCTTACACACTCTGACACAGAGTAAAGACAACTAGACCTTCAGTTTTGAGAAAATATTAATAGCAAATACCACAAGGCATCTCTCTTCCCCTGAGAGACCTTTTGGCTATCTCACATGATACCCTTTTCTTTGGAGAACTACCTCCCTACCCTTCTGCCTACCCAGTTCCTATTTCTTAACATACATGTCTCTTTTCTCTAGGAAGCATTCTCAGTCTTGGTTAAATTTGTTTAGATGACCCTCCAAATGTTCTCATGACATGCTATACTTTATTACTTACCATACTTTATTGTCAGTGCTACCTTATATCTCTGTGTCCTCCAGTGAACAGTAGACTCTGTAAGGAAAGCACGTAGAGATCATCTGTATCTTACTAGCCATTGTTATTCTCAGCACCTAACATAGTACCAACACATGGTAGGCAATCAAATATTTGTTAAATGAGGGATGGAGTAAACAAATGAATAGCATCAGCACATAAATTTGATCATTTGGTATTTTAAAAGTTAATAGTTCATTATCTTACACTTTTAGTAAGCCTTAGTGCATTAGAAAATTTTTCTTTTGAACTGGTTAACATTTTCTCATGTTTTAGGGTCACATTTGGTGACATATGTAAGTCACTTTCTTGGACAGAAAAATATAAAATGCAAGTCTATTTTAGCAAAAGTAGATGTATAAATATTTAAGTTTATTAGTGAACACCATATTTTAAGACAGCATTTTAAAATCAGCCTAAGTATCTTTGAAGTTGTTAACTGTTACATCTATTCCTAATGTATATGCCTGGTATATCAAACATTTAATTATTAATTGTTTTCTACTTTGTATTCATCATGCTATTTTACGGCCTTTTTCATGTGAGGGTGTGTAACATAGTATAATTGGTTTTGAATTGGTTCTCATTTATTTGGTATAGATAATATAACCTTTATTATTACTTTACTGGTATGTTCTGGAATTTTAAAACCATTTTTGTCATCTTTATGTACTGAAAGGAAATGGTTCTCAGTGAAATAAATACTCTTCTTTAATGAAGATTCTGATTTACAGACAAAATGGACAAATATCAACATTTGCCATTTTGTTTAAACTACTTAAATTTGTTTATATAAAGAGTTTAACATTAATATTTCAAAATTTGTTATTATGCATAGTGATTCTGAAGATGGGGAGAAGGAAAATGAAAAATCTGAAACTTCAAATTCTTCCAGTGTGGAATCTAGTTCAATAGAAGAAAGTTCTTCAGATTCTGAATCAGAATCAGAAAATGAATCTGAATCCAGAAAAGCCACTAAGGTAGGAGATTACATATTTCTTGTAATTGAAGGTAAATATTCTTATAGCCTTTTCCTAATTAAATATTTCTGAATATTAGTGTTTTATAGAAAATCAAGAAATTAAAAAATGAATTTAACATTGTCAGTTGTCACTGACAACTAAAATAAACACGAGTGTTTATTCATCCACACCTATGATTTAACTTTTTCTGGATAATTGCTTCCTTCATAACTCAGCCCTGCAGAAAAGTTAGAAACTTTTTAAACCTCATCCTTTGTCACTGAAATTAGAGAGCTTGTGTTTATGAGTATGTCCTTTGTTGTTCTTGGTTTGGACGTAACCAAGGGAAGCTTTTGCTAAATGGGAAGTGAAAGAAAGTTACAAAAATAATGTTAAGGAAAGGAATGTAAATGTACACCCATCAGAAGAAATTGAGATTAACACCCTTTAAAAAATATTATGAATTTTGAATAATAGAATATCTTTAAAGGTTTCATCAAAGGTTATATATTCCTTAACTAATTAATAAAAATGAAATGCAGTAGTCATGTATTTAAAAACAAAAGTAAAAACCACTTAAGTAATAAATCATGCTTTTTGGTATTTTTAACCCAGAACCTTGTCTGTTCATCAGCATGCATAAATAAATAAATGAATGGATGAATGATTGCAAAAATGTAGTTTAAAATTAGACCTAATACATATCTTTCTGATTGTTAATTGTTACTCAGTTCCTGTAAGTAGATTATGTTGATACTAGGCTTCAAATGTCACCAAAATGAGAGAGCTCAGTGTTTATGAGTAGGGCCTTTTAAATAGTTTTTACAAATAAATTGTGTTATTTCATATTTTGAAAATATGGTAAAATCTTTGAAATTGAATTCAGATTTTTAACCTATTTTTTATTTATTTGTTTTGTACTTACCAGTTTTTTTAATATGTCTGAGTAGCTAAGGATGGAAACATGCGTTGAAGTAGATAATTGCCCTCTTCTACCCAGAGATTTATTGTTAAGGGTTAAGCATGTTTAAAAATTGGCTAGTGTTTGACTTACCTTATTTTAAATTTTCTTGTGTATAATAAAACCTTGAATTTATATTTAAAATGCATGTCTATATATTATATAATCTAAAATTTCTTTGTCTCAAAATTCACATAAAATCTTAGAGTGAATTTTGACCTCATATAAAAACTTACCACACAGTAAGTTTGATATCCTCACATTTCCTGCTTATCTTAAATTATAAAAGCCCTTAAGATGTCATTTAAAATAAAGGCGCTTTAGAAATGGATAGTAAATACAAGCCAGAATAAGAAATCAGTGTTTTTAAAAATGACAAAACAAGAAATCAATGAATGTCAGGTGGGTGGAATTAAAGTGAGTTATTCTTACGAAGTTTTGTAAGAATTAAAAAATTACAGACTTTAGTGTCTATACAGTATTAATATTAGAAGCAGGGCTTTCAGACCCCATTAAAAAACCGTAGAGATTCCCCAGGTCAGCAATTCAGTTTGTTTCTTCTTTGTCAAAGACTTTTTTATGATTAGATTAAATCTCTTGAGAATTGAAAATATTTTACTGTAGAAATCAGTGCATAATTTCAAAATATTGCAAGGAGCTAAGACTCTTGAGAAATTCAGGTGTTACACATATTGTTGATAGTTTCGTGTTTGTTTTGCTTATGTGGCTTTTTTTCCCCCCTGTATATTAGAATGCCTATTACAGACAGGATTGTTTTAATTTATCAGTTGGAATATTCTCTAGCTTGGAGCCACCATAACTACTCTTTTCTTTATTTTTTTCTGAGTGATTTGGAGTATGACAATTTTCTAATAATGGGCAACTCTATAATTGTAGAAAAGTCCTTCTTGCACCAAGTATTGTGGCTTTTGCTCTAAATTATGAGTAATGAAAGCATATGGTGGGTGCTTTACCTTAATTTAGCGTGACAGTATGTTAGTGCAAAAATTCATATGCCTTAAATATGCAGCCCAACTAAATCTATACTTTTACCCTTTCTCTTCCGTTTCTTTCATTTGAACAATGTGTTTTGGGGATATTGAGCATGAAAATGAGACCTTAAAGTACATTGAATATATGGCTTAAAAACAGTTCATTTTAAGAGCTATAGTGTTCTACTTGTTGGAAGATACTTATCTTTATGCTTCAGTTTCCTCATCTATAAAATAGAAATGCTAATACCTACTCTACTTCTTTCAAGTACTATTATAAAAAAAAATCAAATGTGGAAGATCAATGTAAAACCCTATATAAATATAAAACAGTAGTGTTAACATTTTTTAACTTGGAAATTAATTCCATGAGAGACCTCATAGAACACCAATGCTAAAAGGAAGCAAGATTTTTTTATAACTCATATGTCTCCTCTGTTTTTCTGACTCTTTTTATATTATTCATATTATAAATCAACATTCAGGAATGACCCTTTACCTGCAGCCTGTGATCTCATCCACTTTCTGCAGAAGATTGAGGTTCCATCTGCCGTGAGCATCCTACCTCTCTGTGCCCTAACACACAGTCTCTCTTTACTCTCCTTTTTCTTTGAATGTAGCTCTGTAAGCCATTCCTACCCACTTAACCAAGAATGTGTCCTACTTCCTTTGGGCCTTGTTTTAGTGAGAAGCCACATGCCTCCTTTGCACCATCAGTCTTTTTCTCTCCTGATTCCTCCTCTGCTAACCAAAGCACTCAAGTCTTTCCCAGTGTTTAAAGTGAGAGAGGGAGGCAGGAGGATGCAAAAGAGAGAGACAGAGTATGTGACAGCAAGTTTAGAATAATCTAGAATCTATAACTGAATCAGGGGCATCTAATCTTTTGGCTTTCCTGGGCCACTTTGGAAGAATTGTTTTGGGCCACACGTTAAATACACTAACACTAAAGGTAGCTGATGAGCTAAAAAAAAATAAAAAGGGGGCGGTCGCAAAAAATTCTCATAATGTTTTAAGAAAGTTTACAAATTTGTGTTGGGCCGCATTCACAGCCATCCTGGGCTTATGAAGCCTGCGGGCCATGGGTTGGACGTGCTTGATTTAGATATTCTCCATCCATGGCCTCTTTACCCAGTTATTTCTTAGTCCCTTTTAAACTGATTTTCACTCCTATCACTTCTACAGATACTGCTCTCTGAAAAGTCAGCTGTGTTCTTCCCCCAAACCCAGTGGCCTTCTCTTAGTAATTATCCTTCTTGAACTTTTTATGACTCTTCCCCTACTACTCACAACTCTTTGCATCCCATTTCTTCTGAGTTCTTTCACCTTTCAATCTTTTGATTGCTTCACTTTTTATCCCATTCTGACACCAAAGTTGAATATTGCCCCAAAGTTAGTGCTTAGTTACATTATTTTTCAAAAATATTAATTAATGTTAATTTATTTTAATCCTATTTTTCTACATTTTTTTTCTGTTATGAAACTCATTTACTCCTGTAGCTTCATCTAAAACATTGTGTGCATTCTTCCATAGTAACATCTCTAAGTCCCTATAGCAGCTGTAACTTTTCTTCCCAAATTCAAACCAAATTCTCAGATCTTTCAGGAGCTACTGGTTTCCCAGGCCTAATATAGTCAGAAGAAGACATGTTCTACCATTTGGTATCAGCATTCTTTCTGTTGTCACAGATCTGTAGCCCCTGAATTGTCTTTGATTCTTCCCTTATTCTGTATGTTTACACAGCCTCCAAGTCTTAGAGATTCTGTGTATTCTCACATCTAAACTTCTTTTCCTCTCACCACCATTCTAGATCCTCTCTACATTAGCCATTGCTGTTGGTCATTCTCAGACGCTTTCCCAATCCCAGTCTTTCTATTACAGCTGCCACATTAATGTTCACCTTACCTAGAATGATGCTCTATTTTTATTTGAGTTCAGTAAATCCCTCAGGGTAGCGTGGCCAAACCTACCTTTCCTATTTTAACCCCCTTTGTGTTGCATGTATTCTGATCCCAATTCTATTTGTGGTTCTTTTAATATGCTTATGTTTTCCCATTTCTATGCCTTTGTTTTTGCTTTTATACCATTTCTCTTATAAAAAATACAAACTGAGGAGAAAGTGGCCCAGTATCAGAAGGTGGTCCCTCTACTTCTAGTTGAGAATGACTGTATGGAATAAAAATGTTACTGATGCGAGGGTTTACCATATTTTGCAGTATGTAATGCACTCCTGTGTATAATGCACACTCACATTTTTTGCCCAAACATTTATATTATATACAGAATTAGTACTATTTATGTATAATGCACATCCTTATTTTTCCCTCACAAATTTGTTCCCCACCCATCCCCCCGCCAAGTGCACATTATACGTGGCAAAGTGCAGTACTCATGTGAATGTAAGTCAAAGGCTGAGAACCATTGTTGAATTGTTTATGTTCTGGAGTGTTTGTCATTCAAAACCATGCCCAAGCATGTCCATAAGACACAGAACTACAGTCATACATTCTGGTGTCATGTTTATGTGCTTGATTGTATTATTGACTGGGAAATAACCTTATTTGAGATCAAATATCATCAGTAATGATCAAAGAAAATTATCTTGTTCTTCAGTTACAATTACTTTGATAAGCAAGCACATTTTTATTTGCAGGTATTTGTTTCTGATGTATATTTCATAAGGAAATATTTTAACTTCGAGTCTTATCCTTTTCATGAAATAATTGTTTTGTCCCACATAATTGGGGATAAAGGAAATTTGACATGTGGTCTGAGATAGATCATGTGTAAGAGTGAAAATAACTATATTCTGAATAGTTTTCTGCCCTGTTTGAAATATAGGAAACAAGTTTTACTTGTGTTTTTATAAGTATTTATGTATATTGCAATTATATAATTCTGTGAATGTTGTAGAATATTGGTTTTTACTTTGACAATTAATTCAGAGTCTTGCCTGTTTCAATTTATGTCTTTCACAGTTTAGTTCATATTTTAAGTTCTCCAGAACAGAAATATCATTTCATTTCAATTGAGATCTTTAAATAAAAGTGAATGCAATTAAGTGAGTTTTCCTATTGAAGTAGGTACAATCTAATAGGGAAGATTTGTTTAACAGTTTAGACTAATTTTTTACTTACAAAGTCTCAATTTACTGGTAATGTACTTTTGTTTTAACGACAGTGTTGAATGTGAGCCTCAGGTTTTTAAAATCAAATTTGTTAGATGACTTGCAGGCAAGAGAGTCATTAAATTGTCCTTGGTTGATAATTCTAATTGAAAATATTTCATGCAAATACCTTGCCCTATGAGGCTAAAAATTAGTCTTGAATTTTTGTTGATTTCAAAGCACAGTATGGGTTGACAAGCTTTATATATCACTTAGCCTGTTTTACCCCGTTTTATAGTTTTAAATTTCAAACCTCTTTGCAATGGCTTCCTCTTAGGAAGCATATTTGATGCTTGTTGTGTCAGACCTTTTCTTCTACTTGCCTTTTTTTTTCAATCAGCATGAAAATGAACATGCATAATACATTAAAATCTCTTTACAGATATATTATTACATATATTTGTTTGTATTATTTGGAGCTTAATAAGAATTTCCAAGATCTTTTATTTATTGTTTGTAATGAAATATATTAAATAGAAATCAGTTTCTTAACCCTGTGACTTTGTATTTCATTTTGAAAATGTTGATGTGTTGAGGTGTATAATCGAATACCATAGAAACAAAATGGAGATTTGAGGATGATGAATTGATAACTAGGTATTTTTGTAGAGAGATTTTAAGATCAGTTACTGTTGTCCTTATAAAAGTCTAATACAGTCACTCAGCTGTTAAAAACCTAATTCTCTATTTAAAAAATATACAAAAACAAATTGTCTGTGTTTCTGCCTGATCTCTTCTCAAGTACTAACACAATGGAAACAGTGGGTGATCTGTCAATGTGTTTGGTTTGTCAATGATGGTTTTGTATAAATATTGGGAGGGTAAGAAATAAAATTCACACAGTAAAATATGATTTCATCTGCCTTTTCTCTGCAGCTCCATGGCTCATGCTGCGGTGTGAAATTCTCATTTTACACACTTTGCAGGCGGAGCACATGAATTATGCATTGAGCAAGAAAAATCTCCTGCCTCAAGTCCTATATGCATTTACCCAGGTTCTGTCTCTATTACCAAGATGAATTGCAAATGGAGAAATGTTTGATGGAATAGGGCTCTTAACTTCTTTGTTTAGAATTCAGATTTTTATTTTTATAGTAGATCCTTTAAGTATGAAAATGTTTTGAACTTACTATGGATTTTTTAAAATGAAAAATGAAATACAATATAAGAGAGGAATGCCAAACACATCATGAAGCTTTTTAAAACATTGGTTCAGAATGCAAGGCTTTTTCAATTCAGTAGAAATGACCATTATCTATTGTTAATGTTGTATTTCATTCACCAATTATTTGCTGTTCTCAGAAAGTCAGAGAAATCCTGCCATTTTTAGAGCCTTTTTTTTTTTCTATTTTAGTCTTTATACCAGTTTCACATGCAACTCTATCCTGCGTTGTATGTGACCTGATGTATATTTAATAGATATTGTTATAACCTCTTAGCTGTGAAGTAGAAAATAAGGTATAGACTTGCCTCCAGCTTTAACTTTATCTTGATTTGATACGTTTCTAGTTTTTCAGGTGGGGAGGTTGCAGTTCCTTACAGATAGTCATGCACCATTATAACTTACAGGAAGCTTACACCCATTGTGCTCAGCATAGCCTTTTGATAAGTCACATGGTGATAAGCTCTTTTTGTTACATATTCTTTCTTCACAGGAAGATATTCTAGTTGAATGGCATTTTCTTTCTCAGCCTGCTTTTGTTACTTGTAACTTTTACATTTCAGCTCCAAAACTAACGTTTCTTCTATTTTTATCCCCTAGTCCTAGAAATTGTTCGAGGTATGGAAAGTGGGGCATATGTTTTAAAATAACTAATGAAAATTAAAACCCATTTAAATGATTTGTAGTTTCATGTCAGCAATAATTATTTTGAGAAAGAAAATCAACACTGATGTTTTCAGTTAGTATTTTAATGAATATTATTGTATGATCTTTGAAAAATTTTTTTCTGAGCATTGGTGTAAGGGGGAAAGCAAACAACTTAAAATCACTTAAAAATGTTATCTAACATGATTTGATGTATTGCTTTTGTTCATGTATGTGCACTGTAGTAACAGCTCTAACATGGTTATAGACTTTAAATGATGATAATGTACCTTTTGTTTTAGTGATACCTTTTCGTGGTTTGAGGAATACTTGAAACATATTTGTAATAATTTATATAAACAATATGCTGTAAACTCCTTTGATAGATGATAAGTTATCTGAAGGCAGGGACTGTGTGTGTCTTGGGCATGTTACTTCCATTGCTTAGCACAGAATCAGATACATAGTAAAAATTCTGTATATGTCTATTAATCAATGAATGAATGAACAGAACATTTTAGCAAAAACTTAACTTTGGGCCTTTAATTTGAGGAGATTTAATGTGAAAAAGTATAGATTATAAAGATAAGTAACCTTGACCCAAATATGCTTCTCAGTACTGCATTTAATTTATTATTTTCTTTTTTTTTTTTTTTTTTTTTTTTTTTTTTTTTTTTTTTTTTTTTAAAGATTACACATTTTTTTCTGACTCTCTAAGCAAACTGTGAATCCCTCAGGCTAAGGGACATGTTTTCCACTTCATGATTAGCCACATTTCAAAAACACAGTAGCCTGAATAAGCAAATCTGAGGTGGAGGAAGCCCTAATTATGTGCCGATATGTTTTGAAATACATATTCTCCCCAAAGGAAAACAGTATAGAAAGTAAATGAATCCTTTTCAACACTAGCCTGAAAATGTCATCTATAGATTTTAATGCATACCTTTGGCAAAAGAGGTCTGACAACCCAGTGTTGACCTATAAAGTATCTGGTACAATGCCTGTCACAAACTACATCTTAGCAAGGATTATCTATCATAAGCCATTGCCGGTCTTAGAGTGAAGCATATACTGTTTGAGTGTTTCTTTTTCTTAAATCAACTCAGAAGTTATTTTCAAGACTGTATACTTTCTACCAAAGAGTCACATTACATTTTTATGTTAGCAAAAAGTTGTCAATTAATTATAAAATAACTATTTCCCTTTAAAGTTTTCTTTTGAAGGTCCTTTATAATCTTTAAACACAAAATATTTTAGAATA
The DNA here is from genome assembly GCA_004026885.1 of Lyroderma lyra. Taxonomy (NCBI): domain Eukaryota; kingdom Metazoa; phylum Chordata; class Mammalia; order Chiroptera; family Megadermatidae; genus Lyroderma; species Lyroderma lyra. The sequence goes on along the minus strand of PVJL010006245.1, from coordinate 16,059 downwards.
ATTTACAGTTTTTATGGAGGAGAAGAAACTATGTATGCTAACTGAAATAAAAATTTAGACTCAAAAAAACCATTTTGTGTTAACTATACAAAAGCTTAATTTGATTTTTTTTTTTTCTTGGAAGACTAAGAAGAGGTAAAATGTTTTGTTGAACATTAAGGGTTACTTCATAGGCTTTTAAAATAGAATATGCAATACATTAAATATTTCTTATTTTATAGGAAAAGGAAAAAAAAACAAAGCAAGATAGAAATCCTGTCACCAAAAATGTTTCACTTCTAGATCTAGACGATTGTAAGTATTGAAATTTAAATTTTTTCTTCTGTGTTTGGTACCAGTATTTTTTATTTTTATAGTACCTTTCATTTACATGTCTCAAAATATATTAACATCTATTATGAAAGATTTATAAATGAATAAGGCAAGAAAATTTTAGAAATCAGTTCTATTAGTATCTCTTTGTCTCATCTTTTTAGCATATCAGGTTTGTTTCACCTGAATAAATATATATTTATAACATATAATATAATTGGTCAAAAAAGTGAATGAAATTCATTTTAAGATCTTTTGCTTTAGTAATTTATACTTGTTTTAGTAAGTTATTATTCATATCTAACAACTTCTACATTGTTAAATGTCAATTATGGGAATTGAGACATCTAATTTAAGGAGTTAGGGAATTAGGAAAGTAATTGGAAATATAAAGAACACCACCATCTTCCTTGCCACATTTTTGATGGAAGCAGAAATGGGTACAAAGTTCTTGGAGGACAGTGTGACTATACCTATCAGTATTTTAACTGCAAAAAATCCTTGTCTCAACAATCCACTTCTGAAATCTTACAGATGCACACTTTGCTCACTTTGGTGAGTGTATTTGTAGAATCCTCACTCAGGTGAGCAAAGATAAATATTTATCATCTCCCCTAAATCCCTCTGCATTATGATAGAGTGAAATTGACTTTGTTAGTAGGTAGTTTTACTAGAAAAGTATCAACAAGTAAGATTTCATTAATATTTAACTACTGTCATTTTTCAATACAGTTTTTCCATGCTAGAGGTAAGGTATGTTTTTAGATTGTCTTATTCTTAGAAACAGAAAATAGAGCTGTACTATTTATATTATTTATCTGGTCTTATCTCCCTTAGTCATGGCAAATTATTAATATAGAGAAATTAAAATGTATAATATGGAGAAATAATATAAAGAAATAAAAATTTTTAAAAATTGGAGCCAAATTTGAATAAATTTTCACCTGTTGGCAAAGATTTTATTTAAAATAACATCCATTATCGCTAAGGTTTGGAGAAACAGGCATATGTTTTTGATAGGAATATAATAAGTAGGTGCAGTTCTTTGGAGTCATTTTAGCAATATCTATCAAAACTGAAATTGCACACACCTTTTGACTAGCAATTCTTTTCTTGGAATTTATCCTGCTGATAAACAGGCAAAATCAGATCTTATTCCATCCTTGTTTTAATGTAATGGTTTAATTTTACACCTAAAGTCCATATTCCTAGGTTTCTAAGGCCTTAAGTGATCTGACTCCAGCTACCTCTGATCTGCTGTGTTCCTTTGTATTTCTGAAGTACACCAGGCTCATTCCCACCAAGGGCCTTTATTCTGCTGTTTCCCATGCAAGAACATTTCATCCAGACTGGATGGCAAGCTGCTTCTTATCTTCCAAATGCCAACTCAGAAGTTACCTTCTCTTACATACCTTAACTAATCACTCGACTGTTTTCATCATATTTTTTTACCATCGTATATTTCTGGAAGGCTATAGAAGAAACAACAGTGTTAGCTCCGGCCCCTCTGGGAGGTAGTACATACTAAACTAGAAACAAGGAGAAAAAAAATACTTTTATTTCATATTTCATATCTTTCTGTGACAAATATTTTACATACATACATAACTTTTACAACTTAGAACAAAGTCAAACACATTTAAAAAGGAATTAAGAGAAAATGTTACAAGGTACTAGAGTGCATTAATTACATTTTCTCCTTATATTTGACTCTGGATTTCCTGGCAGCTAAGGTAAAAAGAGAAACCTGTGAAATGATGTAATTTTTTTGTTTGATTCTTTTTAAAAGCATGTTTTTATATGTAGAAAAATGGTTTTCCTAAATATTAAGTTTTAAGAATTTAAATGTTAAGATTGTTTTATTTTAAGGGAAATTTTATCCCAACTTACATTTATTTTAACTCAACATGGTATGTGTATATTTCTGTTTGCTTTTAATACCCAAAAACTACTTCTTAAAAAATCTTTTATGAAAATAACACTTCAGATTATTTTTTGACAAATCAATTTAGCCCGTGTTTGTGGTTGTCTGCTAAGTACAAGATACTTTGCTAAGTGCTCAAACAGATAAACAGAATTTAGTTATTCTCCTCTAGAGACTAAAATCTGGTTAGGGATCCAGGTACCTGAACAAGTAACACTTTATATAAGAGATTTAACAGAGGTGCAAAATGTAGTGAAAAAATGAGGAGGGAAACAAAAATCAATTAAAAAGCTACAAAGGCCTCTTGATAGAAGTATGATTTGAGTTTACAGATACAGACAAGTAGAGTGTTATGGAAAACAAGTGTTAATATTGACTCTTAAAATACTGACTTATTAGCCCACAGTAGTTCTGCATTGTCCATGGCAAGCAGTTTGTTGATCAAAAACTAAAAAGTCATTCTCCAGTGGCTTGTTTTCAGTGTGAGAATTAGATTAATTTTGAAGGTGGACAGACACATTCTTTGTTTTCTATAAGAGGCACATCCTAATCCACAGAGGTTATTTTGTTCAGTACCCATTGCATACCAGAAAAACTGCAAGTCCTGAATTTATCTATGTCTTCATTAAGAACACATTCATTGAACACTCGCTAACACCCAGGTATTCTGCTACATGCTCTAAAAGGATGCAGCAGTGTCCTACCCAAGGAACTCTCAGTGTATAATGAGAGAACCACATAAATTGGTAGATTGCCACATTATTAATGAAATGAGAAATAGATATGCCTTTAGGTATTGGGGTACCTAATCCACCTAGCAGTACCGAGATACAATGCTTAAACTGAGTGTAAGTAAGAATTTGTCAGGCAGTTGGAGGCAAGAGAAGAGAGTAAGGAGCATAAGGCATGGAGGAGTGAAAGAGCTTACTACTACCTGAAATAATCATTGTTTCTCTAAGGAAGAAGTGTAGTTAGCAACCTTAACATGAGGCTGACTCTACAAAAAAACAGTTCTGTGGATTTGAATAAGTATCTTGATATTTCTTTATTGCCTCTGTTGAGGTTATGTTATCAGAAGCACAAGTCCTGGTATGGCCTTTAATCAATTGAGTTAATTTGTGTTTCATTTTATTCACTTATAAAAAAAAAAAAGAATGGCTGAAAATTTCTATGGTTTCTTTAGGTTATGAAATTATATGACTTTTTGATGAGGTCAGTTGATAATACATTAGAAAGTATTTATACTAAGATAATATATGGCCTGATGATAGATTAGGTTTAGAAGTAGCAATGTACTTGTTTTTGAAACATCCAGGCATATTTTGAATTTCTGGAAATAACAACATATGTTTTAGTGCCTCATACCATGTCATCTAAATAGGATGATCATAAAGCAGCTGTCATATATTCTGAGGTTCCCTTCTAAAAAATATAAGCCTTTATAATTACACTGTTAGCATAACTAATTGTAAAGTGTTTTAAAAATTTTTATTAGCCAGTGATAATCATGCTTCAGATAAGCCTTATGATATTTGATATATTGTTGAGTAAATTACAGTAGAGACAGTAAAGTGCTGTGGCTAAGAAGACAATGAAGCCAGACTGCCTGAGTTTGAAGCCCAGTTCTGTTACTTACTAGTGTGTATCCTTGGGCAAGTTACCATATTTTGCTGTGTATAATGCGCTCCCATGTATAATGTGTATGCACGTTTTTGGCCCAAACTTTCAGGGAAAAGGATCTTTTTATTTTAATTTTTTTAATTCAAATTTTTATTTGCTTATATTTAGGTACTTGTTTTTTGTATTATAAAGGAATTTTAGCATTTATTGTATTATCGTATTCCAGGATATTATTTTGCATATGGTTGTCATTATTGGTTTCTAGAGTTGCACTTTTAACTTATATGCATAAATAAAAGAATTAAAAACATTTATGTAGATATGGAATTAGTACTAACCATGTATAATGCGCATCCTTATTTTTCGCTCACAAATTTGAGCAAAAAAGTACACATTATACACAGCAAAATGCGGTAGTCTCTCTATGCTTTAATTGCTTTATCTATAACATTGGGATAATAGTAATACTTTTTAGGAATATTAAGAGGATTAAGTGAGTTGATAAATGCAAAAGCACTTAAAAACGTGCTTGACACATGGTAAGCATTATGTAAGGGTTAGCTGTGCTGAAGATGATAATGAAGATGCAGCAGCAGCAAATTACATTTAACAAGATAAATAACTTTGTATTAAATTGTTACATATTAAAAATTTTATTTATTCTTAACATTTTATAGTAAAACTTTGATCAGAAGAATAATTGTATAATTACTCTATTAAATGTACTTTAATAAAGAAAAGGACTGTTTTGTAGAAAGTTTTAAAAATAAAAAGAAGACAATAAAATGAGTTTGTAATCCACATACCCTGGGTTTACATTCTTTTTTTTTTTTTTTTTTTTTTTTTTTTTTTTTTTTTTTTTTTTTTTTTTTTAATTCATTTTTATTGTTAGACTTATTGGGGTGACATCTGTTAGCAAGGATTACATAGGTTTCAGGCATACAATTCTACAGTGCATTGTCAGCTTGTTGTATAATAAATTCACCACCGAATGTGACTTCTCTTTCCATCACCTTATATTTAGCTTCCCCCCTCCTCTCCCACCCCCTCCCCTGGGTTTACATTCTGAAATACCAGTTCAGATTCTTTTTGTATGCAAATCCTCTGCCCCCAAAATTGGATCATCCTGAGATACTGTTTTATCATTTGCTTCTTTCTCTGTTTATCATACACATTCTTTTCCATGCCATAAATTTTCTTTAACAACTTTATTTCTTAATGACTGCATGGTTATTCTTTATATTGTTGCAATAAATTCTATTTAACAGGTTTACTTGTGTTGGAAATTTAACTTGTTTCCTTTCTTTTTATAATCATAATGAGTGAAGCAATACATATCATCATAAGTATATTATTGCATTATCTCTATGACTGTTTCCTTAAGATAAATTCCCAGGAGTAGAATTGCTGGGACAAAGGCTTTGGAGAATTCTATTGTGTAAAATTGCCTTCTACAAAGCTTACACCAACTTACACAATATTACTGCGAGAGTGCCAGATTACTTATATCCTTACCAACGCTGGGTTTTGTATTTAAAAATTGCCTTTGCCTATTTGGTAGGTGGAAATGGTATCTTTTAAAAATTTGTATGCTATGTGTTATTTTTTTTTTTAACTACATAGAGTCATTTTATTTCTTACACATTAATTAAATGCCTCAGCATAATCAACTGGACTCAGAATTCAACTTAGGATAAACTTTCAGTGTTAGTTTTCATCTTGCCAGACCTGTAAACAGATGTGTAATCATTTCTTTGATACCAGAGCCTCTGTCTTCTGAAATTATATTAAAAGCCTATTGTTTTTTAAGTCAAACTTGCCTGTGGTATGCATTTGCTTCTCTTGTCATTTGATGTCTTTTTTCTAAGTCTTTGGCCAAGCCATAGTTGAAATGAGAGGCTTTTTTTTTACTCGATTTTTATTCCTTACATAGGCATCTAATATTTTGGATGGATGCATAAACATGCATTTAGAACCCACTGTAAGTTAGTTTACCTGTTGCATGGAAAGGCAATTTATTTTCATCCAAGTTAAAAGAACTCATTTCTAGTCATATAGTGAGTGGTTCGACCATTCGTTCGTTTTATGACCTTGGCAAGTGTTACTAGCCCTGTGCCTCAGTTTACAATGTCTTTAAATGCTCTTTTTACCTTCTCACTGCCATGATCTTTCTTCAGTCCTTTTCACATCATCCCTAAACTACTGTAAATTCTTCCTCATTGCCAACCTGACTGCTCCTGCTTTGGTCTGTCCCTAGTACTCCCACCTGATTAATCTTCTTGCAATAACACATATCATAACATTCCTTTTTTCGGTAGAGGTTAAGCAGTTCCTTTAGTGTAAAGGATAAATCCAACCCTCTTAGCTTTCCAATTTCCAACCCTTCGGCCTTTGTTTCAGACATTTTTTTATCCAGTAATTAACCAGTTTCTTCCTTTCCTCTTCCTCAGATCTTAATTAAAAACTAGACTTCATTCCCTCCTGCTCATGAAGGCTTCTTACTAGTGTATCCCAGTGACCCCCTTTTTTTTCAGCTTCCTGTGGCACTTGGTGAACTGTACAGTGGTTTTCAACATAGGTCTCCATAGGCACGCTGATGGAGAGCCAGGGAGAAACCTAGGGCTCCATTCCTTCCACCACCCAGTCTCCACTCTGCTTTCTCTGTTGTATATGTTGAGATTTTATTTAAGATTTCCTTTGAAAATTTTCTTTTTTTTAACAATGTCATTTAGGGACTGCATTGTTCCTTTTTTTTTCTAAAGCATGTATATATTTATTTTCTCAGGTAGACTTTAAGTTACTTGAAGAGAAGGACCATATCTGAAATTTATTTGTCTCTTTCCCTTGATCTCTTGTTCAAGAAATATTTATTGCTGAGTTTAGGAATTAATATTTGTTCTGCCTAATTTACAGGAAATTATGAGACTAACATGAGAAAAGATGCCTTGACAAGTGATGTCAAATTAAGTAAATGTTACTTCCTTAATAGTGTTAAATGGAATAAGAACTTCTTGGAAGCGAAAACTTTCTTACATGCTAATTTATTTTATTCAGCAAACAGTTGGGCAATTACTAAGAACTAAAAATGTCTACTCACACAGACTACTAGAAATCAAAACATTTGAAGACAAATTTATATTATGAGAGAAGTATGATTATAGACGTGTGTCCAAACATGCTATAGAACAGAAAAGGCACATATAAGCCAAGTTTGTCCAACCCGTGGCCCATGATGGCTTTGAATGTGTCCCAGCTCAAGTTCATAAACTTTCTTAAAACATGAAAATTAAACACAGACCCTTTCTTTTTTTAGCTCATCAGCTATCATTAGTGTTAGTGTAATTTACGTATGGCCCAAGATAATTCTTCCATTGTGGCCCAAGGAAGCCAAAAAAGGTTGGACACCTGAATAAGCAATGTTTGATTCAGTTTGTGCTTTCCCTCTAAGTGGTATCTTAATGGGTAGAAGTTGCAAGGTGAGCAAGGCAAAGAAGTACCTACCTTCTCGGGGCAAAGGGAATAGAATATAAAAAGGCTCAAAGACATGAAACAAGATCTTGGAAACTATTATATTTGATGGAGTTAAAACATAGGACTGGCTGATGAAATTATAGATAAGCTAGATCTGTGCTGCTCACTATGGTGACCAGTGGCCACACGTTGCTACTTAAATTTAAATTTAAAATAATTAAAAACAAAAATGCAGGGCTTTAGTGATACTAACCACATTTCAAGAACACATTAGGTGTATTTACTAATGACTGACATTTTGGATGGATACACAGTTATAGAACATTTCCATCAAAGAAAGTTCTATTGGACTGTGCTGAGCTAGATTATAGAGGACATTGCACACTTAATTCAGGAGTTGGACTTTTATCTTGTAGGCAGTTGTGAGCCTTTGAAGAGTCTTAAGTAGGGGAGTAACATCATCAGATTTGCGTTTTTAAAAGATTTTCAAATTTTCAAGTATCTGATCTCTAGTACATAGGTGTTTTTAAATAAACATTTTACTCTCGCTAGCACGTAGCTTTTGCTGACAAAGTATATGTAGAAGGGAATGAGATAGCTTGTGCCCCTATAATTATTACAGTGAAGAATAAAATAGAGAAAAGATTTAAACATCCTTTTAAGACTTCTAACTCAACTGGAGAACTAACTCTTGAAAGCTATTGTTATTCTTTATATTAGTCTGAAAAAATGTTTCTTTACTTTTCTCTTTTAGTGAAGTTGCTAAATAATAAATAGTGACAATGTTATGTGATAAAAATTTTCAAAAACTATTACTCAAGATATTTATATTCTTATTTTGTTACAGGATTTGCCATTATGTTTTGAAAGCTAAGACTAATAACTGCCATGACTTGATAATAACTTGACTAAAACAAGATGTTAAATAGAATTGTCAGGTTTATTAATCAAAGTAATTTAATTAGATTTACTAACAAAATAAAAATGTTGCTTTTAATAATACGAATTAAATTTTCATGCATATTTGCTAATTTGGGCTCTTTCTTGCAGTTAACCCAGCATTCACTCCAGTTGCACCTCCCACACCAGCTCTTTCTCCAAGCTTAATAGCTGATCTTGAAGGTTTAAACTTGTCTACTTCTTCATCAGTCATCAGCGTAAGTAATTTTCAGAATACATTAGCTCAGTCTTCAAATGATGCTATTGCATCATTTTTTTAAATACAAAGAATTTAAGCAGATTCTTAGCCTTGGAAGTTTCTCCTCTAACAAATTCAATTCATACCTCACCTTTAAATTTTGTAAATATTTTAAAATTTGCTCTACCCAAACCATTATCATGTCAATTTACTTCTGCTTGTTATCCACATTTAATTGTCACGTGTACATTTTTCTCTAGTACTGTTACACATCTGTAATATATACAAGTTCTTTGCCACCTTGAGTTACTTTATATACACGAATTCTGCCATAAAGAATTATTGTCTACATTAACAGATTTTCATTCCCATAGTCATTCTGTTTCTGCCATGCTGTTTTTGTTTTTGTTTTTTTTTTACCATAAGGCTAATGAAAATACCTGTTTTTATTTTAAAATTTAAGATTGTATTTCTCTTTATCTTTATCTATATGCCTTGGTGTCTCAAAAAAAATTCCTTAATGTTATTTATGGGGTGTGACTTGGAGGGAGGCAAGAGGCTTGCCTATCTCAAAATAATGCCAAAACCATCAGCCTGTCAAGAGTGTCAGAAATTGCAATAACTTTTTCTATGTCATCATATTACATCCACTAACCTTTCACTCTAAATCAAGCAGGCTGCCTAGGATGTATAATCTGTTGATATGCTTGACCTCTTGTTAATTCGTGTTAGAAATCCAACAGACTGTGAGATAGAACGATAAGTTCCGATGGGAGCACAGGTAGCTGCAATAGATCTGGTATGTCCCTGGTTCCCAAGGATGGCAGGGCATATAATAGGTAATCTGAGCTGCTGGAGAGCATAGAGCTGCTTCTGCTACAAGTAGAAAAGAGGAGTACCTAGTTCTTGCAGGTTATTACCAAAACTTCCCCCTTGCAAAGCAAATGTGATATTAAGACCATGTAATGGAATACTCAAAAGAGCTTCATGCATTTCTATTGAGTTTTGGTCAGTTCACTTAGAAAGTAGAGGTGAAAACTCTTAATGTTTATAATATATTTTAAATTGTAAAATGCACTTATCTTTTAACCACTCATAAAAGAGTATTAGGGATTTTAGTTTGTCCTTCTTGTTGCTAAAAGGAAAAGGCACATTGAAAGAGATGAGGGGAGAGCAGTGAAAATAAGCAGTTAAGTCTATCATGTATTTAAGTAATAAATATTTATTGAGCATTTGTGGTAGGCTGTAAAGAGGAAGTGGTAATGAAAAAGTCTGTAGTGAATCAGTTAGTCCTTGAGGGGAAAGGAAACTCCTAAAAACTTGAGAGGAAGTAAGGCAGTGGAAAAATAACTTGAGCTCTGATATCAGGTGACCAGGGTGCCAATCCCTACTTTGCCACTTACTATTTGTGTGACCTTGGGCAAATGGGTAGTTGACTTTTCTGCACCTCAGTTTCCTATGAAGATAATATCTACCTAACAGGATTGTTGTGAGATACATGAGGTAATAAATGTAAAGCTTTCAGAGCAGTGATTGGCACATTGTCATCATTCAATAAATACTAACTAATATTTTTGGAAGTGATGTATGTGATAATGGACCTTGAGTAGAGTTCTCATACTTTATTAGCTATAAAAAGAATGCAGGAAAGGAGTAGAACTTTGAAAAGGGGAACCTGTAGAAATAAACCGAGTATTCTGGTGCAGAATAGCATTGCTCCTAATTTCACCTCCAGCCCTCAAAACAGCACTTAAGAAAGATTGTAAGTTTTCTCATTATGTGTATGAATTCAGAAAGAAGTGGACTAAAGACGTCAGGAAAAAAAAAATCAAAGAAAAATCCTTAAAAATTACAACTCATACAATGATCTAGGACCTCAACAAATACAGGACCGTTTTGGATCCTGAAATGAAATTCGTGGATAAGGGAACATCTATAATTTTAAAATCAACAAGTTGCCCTAATTGAATAAAAAGAAGAAATGAAAGTAATTTATAATAAAGTATAATTACACTGATATATAAATTCCTGACCATGACTACACTAGAAATGTGATGAAGTAGTTAAATGATGTACACATATGTAGAACTACCATGAATGTGGCAGCTATAAATGCAGACTGATACAAGTGAGTTGTATTAGCAGCTCAATGCTGTGGGTTATCATGTTGCCATCAGTAACATAAATTTCCAGAATAAAATGAAGAGTTTTTCTGGTATTTGCAGTGCTGGAAAACCGTGGAGTATATTAAAGCCTTGCAAGAAAATTCCTTTATACTTACATGTAAGGTGTTTTAGGATCAGGTTTTAAACAAGTTTTTGCCTCATGAATGTCCAACAAGACATTTGAAAGTTGTGAGGAACGTGATACAATTTTTATTGCGTGAATCTGCCCTGTTGCTTGCAGGACATCCGTCATCCCTTCATCCCTTAAAGCTAGTAGTGTCCATTACTGTCCCTTCCCCCAGTCATGTGCTAACTGCAAACATTTAAAGCAGTTTAATGAGGAGTTAAAAGCACAGGCTCTTGAGCCAGACTGATTGAGTTCAAGTCAGAGCTCTGTCACTTTGCAAAATGAGCGACCTCGGACAGAATTTTCCATCTGTAAAATAAAGATAATACTGCTACCTATCTCATAGGTTTGTTGCTAGTATTAAATAACTTCACATATATAAAATGTTTATAACAGTACCTGATGCACATTAAGCACTACTTTCTATTACTGTTTTTTGTTGTTAAATTAATATTACAACACTGTAAAGGAAAGAAATTATAAGCCAAGGAAATTATTTATAAAGGCAGCACATAGATACTCTAATCATGAAAATAACTCTAAGTTCATCTTTAAAGATAAAATGGGGGTGGGAACATTGCTCATTATTGAAACCAGTTAAAGGATGATTCAAAAATAATAGAATCAATATTAGTGGAAATGATGGTCACAGAATTAAATGTAAAGGATAAATAAAAGTAATACAAAAAACCAAACCTAGTGAGTAGGGAGAGGAAAGGATGAAGGGATTCATGTTAATCATTTCACTTTTCATTATGAGGAAATGAATCAATAAAATGCACAGAGAAATGGCTTTTGTTTTTGTTTTAATGAGATTCAGATTTCTTAATGGTTTGTATTTATCTGAAGTTTTGGGGCTTTGTTTTTAGTTTTAGTTTTAGGTTTTTTGTTTTGTTTTTTAGTTTTCTTTTTAAGATTATAACCCCATTCAATAGGATAACTTGTCTGTTTCTCTGTATATCTGACTATCCATGCTTACAGGGATGTTAACCATGCTTAACAGTATTTATTTTAAGTGATATGATTTGGGGATGGTTTGTTGCTTTCTTTTTTACTTTTCTGTAATGTTTAAGTATTTTATAATAAATACTAATTAACTTTTTTTTTTTTAAATGTGGGTAGTTCCCTGGCTGGGAATCAAACTAATTAACTTTTTAAAACAAAATTATTACTATAATAAATGGGCAGAATTTCAAAAACAGGCAGAATTAATTTATGGTGTTAGGTGTCGGAAGAGTGGTTACGCTTCGGAAAATAGAGATTGGAAAGGAGCACAAGAGGAGCATCTGGAGTGCTGATAGTGTTGTTTTTTCATCTAGATGCTGGTTCATGGGTGTATTCAGTTTATGAAAAAAGTCATTGAGCTTTGCACTTAAGATATGTTTATTTTTCTCTGTGTATATGGTACTTCAAGAAAACATTTTTAAATAGACAAAATAACATTGCTCATAAAAGAGGAAATCTTCAGTAGTAGTAATGAATAAATGCAAATTTAAAGAGTCCTTTTCTCTGTGACATTGGCAAAAATTACAGAAACCAATGTCCATTGTTGGTGAGGGATGCAATAAAACCAGCATTATTATATACTGCTCCACTGATGAAAGTATAAATTAGTGCATTATTCTGGATGGCTATTTGGCCATCTATTTAAAGAGTCATCAAAATATGCATACTTTTTGTCCGAGTAATCTCATGTCTAGATTTTTCTCCTAGAAAATAATTAGAAATTCAAAGATTTATGTGTATGGTTGTTTATGACCTCAGTGTCTAGTGATAGGAGATGGTGGTTACATAAAGTATTACAGAGTCATAGTAAAAGGTATTTTTATTAAATAACTTAAGGAGATGAGAAAATACTGCATAATATAAAGTCATAAACCAGAAGACAAAATATTAGGCATATTATGTCAATTTCGTGATGTGCATTCATACTGTTTTTAAGTATAGGGGAAAAGAAAAAGTAGAAGAAAATGCATAATAATGTTTTCAGAATGATGAGATTATAGAAGGCTTATATGTTTCTTCTTTAATATCTGTTAACCAAAGAGCAATTATGTTTTAATAGAAAGGGGAAACATGTATATGAAGGATTAGAATTCCTTATTACTGACATCTAATGTCTAAGTATGTCTTTCTGCATCACCACTACTAATTAGTAATAGTTGGGTAATATTAAACCAGTCATTTGGTTTTCTCAACTCTAAAAAATGGCAACGTGATCTCTTTGTTTTCTTCTACTGCTAATATTTTGGGAATCTATAAACCTAAGATGGAATTTTAAAACAATAAAAATAGTTATGCTGAGATGATTTAAATAAGTTTATGAAAATAAATAGATGAAACATTTTTAGCTTATAAGATGACTTAGTCCAGAGTTGATTTTCTGTTTTACATGAGGCAAATAGCGGTTGACCAACTGATGTCTAAAAATGAAGAAACATTTTAGTTCCTGCTGTACTATTTCATTGAACAAACTGTGAATTAATTCTTTAGTGAATTGCTAGTGAACTTTTTTGCTAGATTATTATTAGGCTACGAGTTTCTAAATAGTTACACATCAAATCTCAGAAGACAGAAACAATGGTCATCAGGATATTAGGCTTCTGGAGGGAGTGAGAAGAGTGAGAGAGGGAAAAGACAATTTGCATAGAAGAATAAATGTGAAATAACAAATTGTTCACCTTTGGTAGTAGAAATGTTGTAGTGAAACTCCAGCCTTTTCTGCTTTAAATGACTTTTTGTATATTTATGGTCCAAAAATAGTATAGTGAATTCAACAGTTAAAGTCACTTCTGAAAACTATTTTAATCTATTTTCCACTGATAAACTTCAGCATGAAATCTTATCTCATTCTTTTTATTTTTTTTATGTTCCTAAACTAATTATATAAGAAAATTTATTGATTTGGTCACTTAGTATTTAAAGTTTATTTTTCTGTGGGAAAAAAATGACTTCTGAGTTCTGACCTTACTACATTATGAGGTTCCCAGGGCAATCCCCCAAATTATGGATCCCCTATAATGGAAGTATAGTACCTGTGGTTCTTTAGCACTTAACCACCTGTAAGAAGGGATATACTTTTAGAATTCCAGCTTAAAATACCAAACATTCATTTAGGAAATACACTAGATTTGGAATCCAAAGACCTGATTTTTACCCTTGGCTGAGCTACTTATTATTATTGTGACTATGGGCAATTCTTTGACTTGTGTAAACTTCAAATAAATACTGAATTTATAAGATGGAGATATTTTCCCTAAGTAACTAATTGTGTTTTCATGAAAAGTAGATGAAATAATGGTCCTCAAATTGTTTGAATTCTATTCTGTGGCTATCTTGTGGAATGGGAAGATGGATTTCTAGGAAACATCATGCTTTAAGAGGCAACAAAAAAAAAAGACAAAATGAATCAAAGAAGGAAGTGAATCGTAGAGCATGATGTCAGGAAACTCACAGTTTAAGGTGGAAAACAGAGGAATCATTACATTGTAGTAAGTGCTGTATTAAAGGTACAAATCTGCTACGTGCTACCGGGTGACAACGATCTCTTAGAGAAGATTTTACATATGTGACGAAACTGAATCTTGAAGCATAGTTAAGAGTTTGTCACTGTGGCTGGAGTAGAGCAGGAATGATATCACTGATTGAGGAAATAGTGTATGCCAAAGCTGTAGGTATGAATGAGCTTGGAATATTAGAGAAATACTAGGTAAGTGTGGCTTAATGGATTACACGTATAGGTTAGAATAGCCCAGTCTGATGCTGTAAAATAGGACTGGGTTAGACATCGATTGTGGTCCACTGGTGGACCGCCAAGCAATTTTGTGGTGACCGCATGAATAATACAATAAAATAGCTAGTGGACCACGACACTTGCAGAAAATTAGAAGTAGCCTTTGCCCTGAAAAAGTCTGCCCAGGCCTGTTATAAAAGTGCCGTTGGTGACATACTGTCATGAGGAAATTGTGGAATGATTTCTTAACTCATTGCATTCCGATCGTTTCATGTCATGACACATACAGAAAAGTGATAATATTTGTAGTATACTCTGGGGTAAACAGAGAATATTACAGGAGATGGGAGGCACCCAGCCCAAGTGCTCCAACCACCTCAGGTCCCCCATACCCCACATCCTCAGCCTTCCTGGGAGCTGATGGTGGAGACAACCCATTTGTGGCACATTAGCGAGGAAGCACTGACTTAGCCGCCAAAATATAACAGATATGAACATCATGAATCACAGCCTTTAAATGGAATTTAGAAGATTCATTAAGAAAAATGGTCACTATACAAGGTCTGACAATTAAGTTTGCGAATTCATCCTAGAAAAAGTGCTACGACATACCTCATTACCGAATATCACTATGGTCACCTTTGAAGTACTCCCCTTGGGAGGCTGTGCACTGATGCCAGCACCTAGTTCACTCTTCAAAGCAATTTTGGAACTTTTTTTTCTGGAATGGCCATCAGAGCTGTCATAGTATTGCCTTTGATGTCCAGAATGTCATCAAAATACCTTCCTTACAAT
Organism: Lyroderma lyra; assembly: GCA_004026885.1. NCBI lineage: Eukaryota > Metazoa > Chordata > Mammalia > Chiroptera > Megadermatidae > Lyroderma > Lyroderma lyra. The sequence goes on along the minus strand of PVJL010006245.1, from coordinate 774 downwards.
ATTTCCTGGAGGGAATAAAGCCTGGTGATACCACGGTGGAGACAGTGGCAAGAACTACATTAACTTGATAGCTGTGCACGATGTTGTGGGTAGCCAGCACTGAGTTTCCAGTGCCAGTTTTCTTCTGGTGTGTCTTTAAGGACAGACTGCCTTGAAGGGAGTCTTTGTTGAACATAAGCATTTACTAGGTCATGTTCCAGACATTTCTTGTATGTGCATTCTCATTCCCAAAACAAATGATAATTCATCTGTAATACAGTTTATTTTCTAATAGAACTATCTTTTAAAAATATTTTTTTACATCTTACTTTAAAAACTTAAGATGTATTCAAGCCCCAGGCTAAGAGACAAGTCCAGCTAAGATCAAATTTCTTTGATTTTTAAAGGAGGAAGAAATTACGTCAAAATTAAAAATAATTTTGTCATTTTAAATTTGGGAAAAATCCTTTATTTGTTCTGATGAAAATGTCAGTAGTCACGGAACTGTGGTAAAAATAATGAAAAATCACTGGCCTGGGTCTGCTTAAATTGAAAACATTTTTTAATTAAAGTTTGACAGTATTTTGTGCTTCCATTGCCTAGCCATGTCCCATCTTATTCTTTTATTCAGTTCTCTTCTGGGTATGAGTTTCTTTAATTTTTAAATTAAACTTTAAGATGTGTCATACTACTGCTTCATCTCTTTATTTCTGCGTTACTTCGGAGGTCTCATGGTTAATAACAGGGCAGTATCACCGCTTCCTTCCCTAGATTACTAAAAGGAGCTAATTTTTA
>PVJL010006244.1:69948-95312 GCA_004026885.1 Lyroderma lyra | reverse complement strand
GCCCTATCGATAGATAGATCTCATATATATACCCACAACACGACGTCTAGAACAATACACTACAAACTGTCTCACATGTCCCAACTAATAAATTTAACAATAAAAATAATAATACATCATTAAAAAGAGTAAAATACATCTCAACTATTAAAAAAACAGATTGTTTTGAGGGACAGTAGAATTCATTCCTAGTCTGATAAAGAAATTACAACGCTCATGGTAGAATCTCCTTTCTCCCACCTTGAGAGGCATTTGCATTTGCGTCCGGAGCTTTCTGAGCACCATGTATTACCTCCAGCGTGATCTGAATGGGGGCGATTTCAGGCAGGCTAATCAGCCCGTGGGAGATGTGACCTGCGACTGCGATCACCTGCCCCAGGTGTTGCCACGTGGGGATGAATTCAAGGCTCGTGTTGCCAGATCAGATATTTTTTTTTTCCACAAGAAACTAGGAACATGGGTTTCTGTTAAATCTGATTTTTAAATGCTGATTTAATTCTTTTTTTTTTTTAAACACTGCGCACGTCATCCAAAACCCACACGGAAACCAAATGCCACCCGCATGTCCGCAGTTAGGCGCTGACGTGGTCTCAGCCCACCTCCCAAGGCCTCTGCCTGTCCTAAATGCAACCCACACTCACCCTGTGCTGGACACCTTTGTGTTCTGCTCACGCCTTACCAGTCCCTTAACATGCCCTTTTCTGTCTTTTCTCCCAGTCCTTCCCATCCTGCAAGGATCTGCTTAAGTCACACCAAATCTTCCTGATTCTAAATACTAACCTCAACTAATACTGTCCATCCACCAACGCTGTCTTCAAAAATGTGTGTCCCCACCATTGCATTTCCATTGAGGTTAGCCCTTCTCCCATAATGCCTTTTATCACCATTATTTCCACATGTGTAAATCTTTTTGATAGATCATAAACTGGAAAAAAAGAACAAAAGAGGGAAGTTTTTCTTGTGTGCCCCAGCTATCAGTTTGGTACCACTATCTTCATTTTACAGGAGCAAACCCCAAACCTCAGTGACTAAGAGATCATCTTCAAGTTTCTGTACATACTACAGCTTTACATGTCTCCTAGGCTTCCTTCTGCTCTGAGATCCAGAACCCTCTTCCTTCTGTCCCCATCCAGTAACTCCTACTGTGCCCTCAGCTTTAGCCGCAGCCTCTTCCCTTCTCACACCCCAGTCGGATCGGGCCGCTCCCTCCAGCTCTAGGCGCCCAGCGCACCATGTAAGACCATGTCAGAGCACTCGTCACGAGCTGAGTCTGCCTCCTCTGTTAGGAAAAGTGGAAGCAGGGAAGCAAGGATAGTGACAGCCCGCAGGCGATCAACCAAGGTGAGGCCTAAAGATAACATGGACCGACCGCTGCCTCCCAGCCCACTTCTGGCCTGGAATTGCTGCTTGCTGCTTTGTGTGCTACCCCCAAAGCAGGTAATTGGAAGGCTCCAGGGACACCTCCACTCCCAGGCTCTGGGAGGCAGGTGGCAGGTTGCCGCTGGGCTTCGGGGCCCCAGGAACCAGCAGCATTCACCTCTGCTCTTTGCTCCTGGCTTCTGGCCCCGGGCAGAGGGATTTTCTGCACCAGTCAGGCTGTGCTCTGAAAGGGGAACTTCAGTTATGATGGATGATGGTGGCTTGAGCTTTCCCCACAAAGCTGGCAAGTGAACTGGAGAAGCTCACAGCAGGCCATGTGCTGTGCTGACAATGATTGCCCCAGGCAGCCAGGCTGGGAGAGGGTTATCCTATTTCAGAGAAGCCGGGGTGAGGCACTCCGCTCTGCGCTCTGTGTTGCTAGAAAACCCTGTGACATTGCCCCCACGCCTCTGCCCGCTCCACGTTTACAGGCCAAGAGGCTGCGCCAGCCTGGCCCTGCTCCTGGACCCGCTCCCTGGCCCAGGCCATAGAGAGCCATCCCGGTCTCAGGAGAGACTGCAGAGCATCTAGCCTGGGTGAATGTTCTCCAAAACCCAACTGCCCTCTCAGAGGAGCAGTTCACAACCCCCACTAACAGCGGCGAGGAAACTCTGAGCTCCTCAACGCTCCACCAAGACCTAGCCAGGGAGGGGACCCAGGAGACCCTTTCTCCAGGGAATTCAGAACCTTAGAGAACTGGCTTAGATGGCAACAGATCTGGGCAAAGGCACAGGGTCCATCCTCTCCAGAGCCACACAGGACCCCCAGGCCCCCTCCCACACAGACTCCACATCCAAGCCACTAGGACAGAGGGGCAGAGTCCCCCTAACTTCTTCGTTACCCCTTTCCCTCCATCTCTGCCCAAGTAACCCACCCAGAACCTCCACTCAAGCTCCCAGGGACCTCTTTTAAAGACAAGAAAATAATGTTTAAAACCATTTTATAATTAGAAAGGAAAAAAACCTTAAAACCACAGGAGATCACATTACCTAAATAAACAAAATACTTAAAAAAAAATAATAACAACGAATACGAAGCAGGACCTCAGCTAGAGAACTGACCAAGTAATCCCACTGCCTTAGAGACAAAAACAAAACAAAAAAACCCCAAACTAATTTTATTGACTTATTACGTGCAGTGTTTCATGTGCACTGTCTTATTTCATTCTTGAGGTGACCCTATAATGCAACCCCTTATTATCCCCACTTTATAGACAAGAAACTGAGGGTCAGGGAGGTGGTGTGACTTAATGAAAGTCCAGGTCCCCTCTTTGGCAAGGGCACAGTAGTGGGTTAACAAGTTCCCTTTCAGGGTGACATATTTGCATTTTAACAATAGCTCTCTGGAGAAGACAAAGGAATGAGTCTCATGTAGGGAATTTAAGACCTCAGCTTCTCCAGTGGGCAGCATTCCTGGGGCAAGAGCCTTTGGGCGCCACCAGGCATCACCCGAAGGCGGCCACCCACGACCTGGCTAACACAGGACTCTATTCAGCAGCCGGCAAAGCCAAGGGCACGGGGAAGAATGAAAGAGAAGATTAAGTCAGGAAAGTCCAGCCTCATGGCAGCCGTAAGTGTGCGGCAAGTAGCAACTGCAGAAGACTGTGGTTTCAGGTGCTCCGTGACTGTCCCCGTGCCCCCAAACAGCCTGCTTAACAGGGTGGTGGAGACTCTTGTGGCATTAGCATCAGGGCTGGGCCATGCACTGGGACAAGAGGCCTGGGTTCTCATTCCAGCTCAGTTACTCACTCCCTGTGTCCCCCGGGGTCTGCCACCTGTCCTCACTGGTCCTCACGACCTGATCCGTCAGACAAGAAGAGTGGTCTAGGTAATTGGTGAGGTTTCCCAGAGACAAGCTCTAGGTGATGGGACCCAGGACAGGTGCCAAGAATAGGCACTGGGGCCCTGACGAAGGGAGTGAAGGACACAGTTCACCTCCTGTTACCAAGGTTCTACACAAAGGACTCCATGCCGCATTCAGCACTGAGCTCTGCGGTGGGGCAGGGCCAGCTGCACAAGGACCGGAGCCAAGGGCTAGGAGGAGAGGTGCCTGCGTCCCAAAGGCCAGGTCTGAAGCCTCCCAGAGGAGCCCACATAAGAAGGAGAGGCGAGTGGAGGCAAATGGAAAGACTATCCAAAATGGTGATGAAGCACTAGAGAGGAACTACGTAAATTTAGGAACGAGGTACCATTATCTCCATTTCACTGACACAGCCTGGTTGGCAAAGCCAGAGCCAGAACCCAGCTCTGCAGAGCGCACGGCTCTTAATGCTTATCCTCTCGTCACCCCCACGGCACGTGTGCCTGGGAGTGGATTAGGGATGGACAGGGGGAAGGAGGGGCATGAGAACGGGCAGGAGGCTGGAGGGCAGGAGGGGAAAGATGGAAACAGACAGTAAGCACTTTCTTACCAAAAAAAAAAAAAAAAAAAAAATGGCAGCCACGGTTCTTCCAGACAGACGCTCCCCTGGTGGCCTGCAGTGATGTTTAAGGACAAAGCATTCTGGAATCCTCCAGATCTGGGCTGAGCGCTTGGTTCTACAACTTAATACTGCCTCTATCTTGAAGCCTCCCTTTACCCACCAAAATAATTGGAAGAGTGACAGTCATGCCTTATGGCATAGTTGGTAAAGATGAATACCTGCTGTATTTCAAGGACTTGGCGCAGGTCTGGCACGTGCTGAGCATTTAATAAAAGGTGGCGAAAACTAACCACTCATGCAATGTTGCTCCAGTGGGCTCTCCTCTCAAAAGTCAACATCTGGCTGGTCTCCCGCATCCTCACAGACTCCCTCCCTCCTTCCATCTACCGCCCTTGCATTTCTTCCATTTCAGAACCCACTTCCAAGTTACTTCTCCCAGGGCGTGTCCTCCTTCCTGGGATTCTAGCTTGTCCTTGATTAAGTGATTCCTCAATTGGCCTACACAGCTTCTTGACCCCTCGGGGACGTAATAGTCTAGTCGGTGGAGTGGACTTGTTTGCATGGGATGGGCCAAGCAGTCAACGCAGGGACTGGTGGGCTCGTGGCTGACAGGAATTACCTAACCAGGTGCCCGTGTATGCCTTCAACTTGTAACGTAACCTCTGGATCTACATCAAAACCTTCTAACCAAACCACAAATTGTGTGCTCTTACAAATTTGCCAGACTATTAAACAGAATTTACAGCAGCTCCACAATGTCTTGTACTAATCAGACAGAGATAGATGACTACATGAAAGATTAGGAAGAGGGAGGGTGGGAAATCAGGAACTAAAGTTTACTCACTTCCTGTCAGGGGTTCTTCACCACTTTTGTGCCACGGGTCCCTTTAGCAGACAGATAAAGCCTATGGACCCTTTCTTAGAACATTTAAAAATATATAAAATAAAATACATAGCTTGACTACAAAGAAAACCAATTACATTGAAATATAATTATTAAAATTGTTAAAGAATGAGTGTGTGGTATGTGTCCCTTATTAACACATTAAATAACAAGCTCTAGCAGTGACTCTAACAACTGCTGTAATTTCAAAGCTGCGGTGGGCATAGATCATAGTGCAGATGTCTGCAGCGGCTGAGATGTGATACGAAATACGTGTGATTTCTACTGGGGACAATGTTACAGGTCCTGAAAATGCACTGTGGTTTGTAGTCTACATTGAGAACCAAAGAAAAGGTTAACTAAAGATGTTATTTTTATTTCCCTCCCAAGTGCACAGATTCTTCTGAATTCTACACATGGGTCCCTTGGAGCTGTTAACCCCAAGTTAAGAACCCCTGTTAGGTCCTTGACAACTTAGTGAGCATTTCTATTGGGCATCATCCTGAGTTCCAGCTCACCTTCATTTCCTTTTTGTGGAATATCCATCCACTGCCCTTCCTGCCCAAAAAGGTTAAGTTCTATATATCCGACCGCCTCTGTCCTCCCCTCCCATCTGACTGGCCCAGAGAGGACACGCACCTCAGAAGCGCCCTATGCCGGGGCTGGCCAGAAACCAGGCAAGATACGGCCTGCAAGCAAGCCTCGGCTTCCAGACAACCAAGCTCAGACAACAGGATCCACCATGGAACTTGGACCAAGCAGCAAAGGAGAGGTTAGTGTGAGAGAAGGTAGGTGGGGGGCGTGGGGTAGGCAGGTGCTGAGTTGAGCTGATGGCACACAGTGAAGACCAGTGACCACCTGCACGAGTGGAAGTGCCTCGAATTCAGAACCCTCGCCACCCGGCCTCAAGGGTGCCTGGCCTCCTTCCCGGCCTGTGCTTAGAGAGCAATGCTGCATTTAATGGCTCCTCACCCTTTCCACTAGAATCAGCTTAAGGGAGTCTCCGTTGTCTGTCTCAGAAGAGCCTTAAGTCCCCATTATCAACAGCATTTTAGAGATGAAGAAGTTGAAGTTCAGAAAATTTGAGTCATTTGCTTGAGCTCACAGGCCTAGAAAATGGTGAAGCCTTTTTACCTTCTCTTACCCTCTTTTTCCTGTTCTTGAGGAGCAGATAGGCAATGATCTTATTATCTCTTTATTTAAAATCACATACAGGATACATGAAGAATCTCTCTTAGAAAAACTCAGACATTACTGAGAAAATGCCCCCCTACACACACACTCAATATAACCTGATACATGCCGGCATTCTAGAGAATAGTCAGCCATCCCCCCGCCTGACATGCCTGGTCTTTTAAGTCCTTCCCCAAGAGCAGGACGGCTATGTTGTCCAAGGTGGAAGGGAGCAGGGGGTGGCACACAGCAGCCGATGAGCCCCGCACCTGGAAACACTCAGCCCTGCTACCTGCTGCCTCGCTGTGAAAATCAAAATCAAGTTCACTGCAAGTCGGCGTGTCTGGCTCCTGGGCAGAAAGCAGCCTGCGGTGGAAAATCGGCACCCAATTCTGTGCTTTCATCTTTGCATGGAGCAAACACTCCCCAGGGCCACATTTCTCCGCTCCCCTGTCCATTGACATCAGAGTCACAAACTAGACGTACCCAAGGAAACTGCAGACACAAAAGGTCCTTCCGCACACAGGAGAAAAAGCCACTGCCATATATATATGGGGGCTGTCCAGAAATAAAACCAGCCATAAGTGCCTCTGTTTTTTGTATTATATGGCTGGATACTTTCTGGACAGTCCACATATATATCCAATCAATAAATTTTATTTACTCTTGGGGGAAAATGAGAGGGGGATGGGAATTGGGAGTTGTGTTTTCTCCCATAATGCCTATGTCCCCAGAAAGCTATGCGAGAGGCAGGGTCCAGGCCCCACAGCTCCAGACCCCAGAGCTCCAGCGAGACAGTGAGGGCTTCTTTTAAAAACAGACGTCTTTCCCTCGGAGAAGGAACGGTCAGCCAGCTTCTCCAGACACCACCAATCCATAACTGCCGGCATATCACATTAAGTATCTATTTGAAATTTTGGGGCAGCGTTTATTTTATCCTAGAAACTGCAGCAGGCCTATTTTTAGCCAGAGGGCCCCTCTTCTTTCCTTTAATCCTACTTTGAAATATTATCTACATAGACTGGAAACTGTTCACAGAGAGACTGCCATTAAAAGCCTCTTAGTCCAAACTCTGGGTCTGGGAGATTAGCACTTTGAGGCACAGAGGGATGGGGGTGCAGTGTAAATCACAGCTAGCTAGGTAGCAGCCAATCTAGGCGCCAATTCCTAGACACGCTGGCCTCCTAGCCCTGCACCTCTTCCCACGTACTTTACTACAGAGTAGCACCAAGTGATTAGCTGTCTGATCTCCAGGGACAGAGAGCCCAGTGAGTCCCAATTCTGTCATTTATTAACTCTGTAACTGTGGGCCAGTCACTTAACCCCTCTGAGCCCCCCTTTCCACATCTATACATCAGGGACTATGATTATAACTACCTTTGGATTATTGCAAGGATTAAATGTGCCAGGGCTTGACACATGAAACCCCATTATTATACTGTACTGCTGCTATGTCAGAAGTGGGTGGATCTGCCATCTGCAATGTCCTAACTGTATCCGCACAACTGTCCAGAGATAGGCAAGAAGATCGTTATCACACTGATAGTACAGTTAAGAAAATTTAGTCCCCCACAGAGATGATATAACTGACACGAGATCAGAGTTTCAAAACTGAGCACATTCCCAACATTAAGAAGTCCTAACTGTCCTCCCTACCATACCTCCCAAGGTATGGTTGAATTGGAAGTAAAAGTTACCTCTTACCTCCTGCCACAGAGCAGAGCACGTATCACTGCTCCCACTCCACCACCCCTTTTTATATGAGTAAATTGGGACTGGCACATGCACGTTGGTGAATGAGTGAACTACTGAATGAATGAAGATCCTGATCTGCAGATAAGAAGGCACGTATTAGCCCAGCGGTGGGAAGTAGGCGTCTTGTTGCAGAAAGCAGGAGGGAGGCAGTCAGGCAAGACAGATCTCCAGCAGCAGCGACCAAGAACCCCATTCTCTCCACTCATTCCCCATAGCCTGCTCTATGGGAAAAAAAGCCTTTGAAAAGACCAGGAGCTGGGCCCCTGATCTCAATGGTCCCATCCAGAGCACTCCCAAACCTAACCCACATGGCTCAATCCAGGGCCCAGAAGATAACTGTGAAGCACAAGTGACCCTCCTCCAGCTAAAACAGATGTAATAACATCACAGGCAAGGGGCAGGGAATGGGCCAGGGAGATGGCCCATCTGTCTTCCTTATTGTCAACTCTGCCCATGATAAGATTTTTCTCCCTGTCACACCTTAGGCTGCTGCTGAACTGAAGCAAACCCCAGATACTCATCTTCCAGCCATGAGCAGTCGCCTTCACAAGTCGGCACGCAAGGAGGTGACGTGGCTAAGGGAAGCAGAGAGAGCTGGAAAGAGCCTGGGACCGGGAGCCTGAAGCTGGGGGTGGGGTGTGTGTGTGTGTGTGGGGGGGTGTCCATACACTTAACCAGCTGCAGATGCTTAGGCAGTCATTGTACTTCACTGGGCCTCTGCTTCCTGTAAAATTAAAGTCCAAAGTTCAGGAAATGGGGTCAATGGGGGAGGGAACGTCTGTGAATAATGCGACACTGTATACAAGATCTTTTAGGTGATATATGAGGGCTTTCTGGGAAAAATCCAGCCATAAATGCCTCTATTTTTCACATTACATGGCTGGGTACTTTCTGACTGCTCTCGTCATGTATTTGGAGAAGACTATCCATAATTTTCAACTAAATCTCAAAGATGTATCTAACACTGACCTCCCCCATAAAAAGATTAAGAAATACTAGAATAGGGGGTTCCCTGGTGGTGTAGTGGCTAGGCTTCGGCGCACTCAACCCTGCAGCCTGGGATCAACTCCCGACCAGGGAACCACCAAAAAAAAAAAAAAAAGAAAGAAAAAGAAAAGAAAAGAAATACTAGAATAAATGCATTTCATCCAACAAGCATTCATTGAGCCCCTTCTACATGTCCTGTGTTAGGTACTTGGGACACTGAGCTTTTCAGGTGCACAGCGCAGGTGACGTTCAATGTGACACATGCATGTCCAGGGAGCTCGGGCAATGAAGAGAAGGAGCATGTGACTCGGGTCAGGAAAGGCCCCGGCTGGGGTGGGAGAAGGGTTTCATGCTGAAGTTGAAAGCTGAGTGTGCACTCCCTGGATGAATACGTAGGAAGAGCGTGTGAGACAAACAGCAGCATGGACCAAGGCAATGTGTGTCCAGGAAACGCTTGGAGTGCAGCTGTGAGTAGAACATAGGTGGTACTCGTTGAGAAGGGAGGAGGTGGGGAAGGTGGTAGAAACAAGGCTGGAAAGGTGGGCAGGGCCCAGATGAACACATGCCATGTGAGGAATTGTACATTGCAAGCAATCTGTTCATTTCAGTTTCAAAAGTCTAAGATGAGCCACTACTCCCAGCGTGAACCTTCCTACATGTTGGTCAGAGGCTCAGTCAGTTGTGAGCAGATGGCAATACAGAACAATTGGAGGGAAGAACTGCTCCTTGGCACCCTGAGTGGGCACAGACTGCATGACTAAAGTGCTGGTAGTAAGTACCTGCATGGGTGGGGGTAAGTCCAGCCCCTGCCTGTCAGTCTCACCCTCTTTCTCTCCAAGCCAGGGGGACCTAACTGCCTATTATTATGGCTGAGAAAGGAAAATACTGATTGGCCCAGGCAATGAGATGCAGAAGTAAGGGGCACATCCATTTGGTTGGACCCCTGCTGGTCACCTGTAAACAGTGTTTCACTCCCTCTAATGGATTTTGCTACTCAACTTAGGGCCCTCTCACATGCTGTTCCTTCTGCCTAAAAGGCTCTTTCCACCCTCTTCAACCAGTTAATTCCTTACAGCCTTCCAACTCAGTGACTACTGTACCTATCACAGATTCTCATAGCACCTTATCCTTTCCTTTCAAAGAATTCAGCACTGCTCATAATTCTATACGAGTATTTATCTGAGTGATTTGATTATTGCCTGTCTTGGCCATTGGACTGCAAGCTCCACGAGGCCAGACCCTACCAGTTTTGGTCATTTCTGCACCCCACTACCTTGCCGGTACTTGGCACAGAGCAAGTATTTGTTGATTGAGTGAAAGTCTGCTATGGACCCTAAACCATTTTGCGTTCTTGTTGCTCTTCAATATTCCCCATAACTCACATTATGGTCCAAAGAGAAGGCATTTGGACAAGGGCAGGAGGGCTGGACTTGAAAAGGCATTATCAGAGTGGACTCCAATTCTATTCCAAGTGTAGCTGTGTGTTCTCTTGTGTCATGTCTCCAAAGACTCTAAGGAACCCACATTTGGTTTGCTTACCTAGGCAGGTCCTCTGGAACTGTATTTAATTCAGGATGCTTTCTACCCAGGCCTCGACTGGTCACTGGCTACATTTAACCCTCTCCTGACCCTACTTGGTGAAAAGAACTTTGCCCAGGCTTCAGGAGGTCATTCTCCGAGAGGGGGCGGGGGCAGATCCCCTCCTCCTCTCCCTCCGGGCCAGCACCCTGGGCCGCTTGGGAACTAAAACCGCTGGTTCTTGCAGCCCTAGCCGATGCCCCAGGACAAGCGCAGATTCAGACCTGGGGTAGGGGCCACGGGGCTCCACTTTCTAACTCCCATACTCAGTAACTGGCCACTCTGGAAGGACAAAATACCTGGGGTCAAATGTTTGACCTTAGGGAGAGAAGAGAAGGAGGGAATCTCAAGTGGTGCACAGGCCCCCCCAAACCGCGCTTGGCCGCCGGCGTACCGAACCCAGGAGGGGGCCGCCGGCCCCACCCAAAGTCGTAGCCCATCAGGACCGCTGGAAAGTTCAGCCAGAGGCTGAGGGGTACCAGGGTAGGAAATGGGGGCCGGCTTTTGCTAAAGAAAGGAGACTAAGAGCTCGACCCCAGGTAGTCCTTGGAGCCCGTGGCAGGGCGCCCAGTCCCACAAGCTGCATCCCAGACCGCAGCGCCCCGCTCGGAAGCTCAGGAAGGGGGCTGCACCATCGGAGCGGCAAGGACAGCGCCCCTCCCCCTTCCCCCCACTGGTCTCTCTACGCTGCACTGGGGCGCTGGGAGCCGGGCGGGCGGGGGGCGGGGAGCGGCGCCCGCCCTTGGGCAGACCCCTCCCCGCGCTGTCGCGGACCCCAGGCGGAGGCGCCAGGTCGGCCCAGGCTGCGGCAGCCTCTGCCTTAAGCGGGGTAGGGGACGTGGCGCGAAGAGGCGACGAGGCAGGGGGCAAGGCGGGCGGTAGAGGCTTGGGACAGGACCCGGGTCGGCTGCTGGCACGCCCCATCGGCGCGCTGCGCGGGCTGGGGTCGCAGAGCGCCTTACCTTCGGGAGCCGCGGGCGTCAGGCGGGAGGCGGCCGGAGCCCAGCCCGGCTTCGGGGCACACGCAGCCTCCGGGTGCACAGTCCCGGTCCCGGGCGCGCACCCCAGGGCTGGCGCCCGGTCGGCACCCGGGCCGCGCACGACCTCGGGCGCACCCCGCCCCCTCCCGGCAGGGTCGGCCTGGGCCTGGGGGCTCACGCCCAGCGAGGCGCACCCACAGCGGCCGCTGCGGGACTGGCCGGGCGCCGCCGCCAGCCGGAGCTTCGCCCGTCGTTGCCGGCTGCCAGCACCACCGGAGTCCCCGCCTTCGCCAGGGGAAAAAAAAAAAAAAAGACTCCTGACGCGGCGCGGGCTTGGGTGTGTGGGAAGGGGCCGGAGGGGAGGGTCTTAGCGCCGATAAACTCAAAAATCCTAGGGACAGAGCTACTAGAAAAAGTTTTTGAAAAGAGACCCCAGGACTCCTACTCTGTGTGTAGTGCCTTTCGGATCTCCAAAGTGCTGTCACACACACTCATCTCAGCCCCCGACAGTGAGGGGTCACTCCCAGCCTCGCCTTACGGGTGGGGACAGGCCATCACACAGGGAGTGACTGCCCCAGCCAGGACGAGAACCGGCCGTGACCACGGAATCCGAGTGACAGACGTCGCCGGCCGGACTTTGTCATTGAGAAGGTGGGGATGGGGGTGCATGTACGCGAACGTCCTTCTCCTAAGGGAGGTGTTACTCCTTCCCAGTCACGGCGTTAGTCCCACTCGGGAATCCTGGATCTTGCACGTCACACTCCCATCCCCACAACCACATCAAAAGCTTGGCATTGCAGTCACTAACCTTGAATGACCGGCCCACTAAGTGCCAGCCATGCACAAACCTGGGAGAAAAGAGCTGGTACTACCCAGTTTACAGATGAGGACAAACAGGAGGGGTAGAATGTACCGGGGACTCCAGACCCCAGCTCTGACCCACCAGCCACATCTTTCAAAGGGACCATTGGCACAGGGCCCAACAACCGAAGGGGTACCATTTATTGATTGATTGATTTTGACACTGACACCCTCAAGAGGGAGATAATTTGAGTCAAGAGACACTTCTGGGGCTTTCGTTTTCCCATTTTGGTGGAAACGTGGTTATTATAATGATTTTTCTCCCGCTAGGGCTCCTCTAGAGTCAAATCAGTAGCCGGAGAGCAAAAAATACATGGCATGGGAAGCTTGGCCCCAGTGTTGGGTGATAATAGGGAGTGGTAGGGACTGTGAGGAGCTCAGGCCCCTGGCCAAGTGAAGGGGCTACTGCTACTCAACTCCAGCCAATTGTTGCCATTCAGAGCAAGGTATTAGTATGGCCAGATGGTCCTGTTTTCAAGAGGACCTGTAAGTCCAGATATTGAAGTGAAGTCTCCCAATTTGTTGGTTACTCACTTAAAGAAATGCTAAATACTTGCCATCTAGGTCAACATTGTTCAAGGCAAATGAAATGGGTTTATGAGCAGGTCCAATCCATGGAGCAGGGGCTCGTGCCCTGCAGATTGGGGTACTTTACACTATTTGATTTGGGCCTCCCACTGCCCCGGTGGGACAGGCCTAGCATGGATGACTATTTCCATTTTCTGGAAAAGGAAACCCCAGTTCAGGAGGGTTCTACGACTAAGTCCAAGGTCGCACAAGCTAATTGGAGCTGGAACTGAAACCAAGGCATTCTGACTGCTGCTGGTCCTGGAGCCTTTCCCTCTGCATTCTCTGATCTCATTAAGTCTTTGATTCTAGCTTCGGGTGTTGTGAGCCAAGTGAGGCATGGGGTGGCACTGGGGTGTGCAGACAGAAGGCCTTTCCTGGGAAGATGGAGCAGGAGTGCCAGACTGCCGTCCTCGAAAGCTCAGCCTGATGACTCAGAGGTGAAGCTGTGTCTTCAGGGTAAAGCTGAGTCACAGGAAGCAAGGCTGGAACTGGGGCAGCCCAGGCTTCTGAGTCCCAGAGTAGGGAATCACAAAACAGGGAGAATGAACTAAGCAAACACATCCACTCCTGGCCCCCTCACCCCCGAAAAGTAGAGGCCACAGAAACAGTGACACCAGCTAGAGCACTGCCTATTTTTCCTGTCATAATAAGAAAGCAGCAAGATTTAGACTGGAAAGTGGCCCCTTTGTGTGGTCGTGGGAATAAAGGACACTGCAGGCAACAGGTCTTCTAGAATCTCAGGTTCAGGCATGTCCACGGCAGGACCAGCCTGGAATTTTCAGACAGAGTGAGTCCGAAAAGCTGATTTGGAAAGACTGGGCACAATGTTGTTGTAGCCTGAAGCCCCGAAGTCAGAGGACAGAGCCACAGGCAGAGAATGGAGTGCCTCCTTTCCCCCACCCTTTGCTGGAGTTTGGGTGGGGTATAAGAGGATCAGTAAGTATTCACCATCTACCATGTATGTGCCAGGCACTGAGCCAAGCATTTTACATACACGATCTCATGGGGACTCACAATGAAACTGTGCAATGGCTATTCTGCTACTGAGGATAATGAGATACTTTGTCACTTGCCTAAGGACCCCACAAATAGTAAGTGGGGGAGGTGGGATTCAAACTTAGGTCTTAGTTACTGCAAAAACAAAACCCTCTCTAACTGAGGGCCTGAAAGTTGCAGCCAACATGGAGATGGGTCACTCAGATCCTGCTTCAAGAAAGGACGTCCCAGCTGGGAGCAGTGTGGTTAGCTGACACCTGCAGGGTGCAGTGAGCTCCTACGGGGTTGTCTCAGTCAGCGGTGTGTTGATAAATGTTTAAAGACCAGCTTTGGAGGGGGGGATGTATACACAGATACAGTCAATTCTCATTATTCACAGTAGTTCTATAAAGTGGTCACAAACACTGAAACAGCTACTATTGAACCATGGATCTCAGGGGAAATACAGAGTTAAGTTCCTACAAGCCTCTATATACGTTTTCATTAACTGATCAATACATAACCTTGCTTCCTGTTTTTGTTTAAAGACTATATATATATTTTAATACATACATATATACTTATATGAGTATATACACACATTATATTTTTATACATATCATTGGTTCATTAACATTGCACTAATGGCCAACAGTGCTATAACTCACACCTGAGCGAATGTTATCTATCTAACATGTATTTTCTCCGTAAAACCCACCACAGCCTTCTCGTGGTTGGGATTACTAGATAGCACTTCAGCATTATATTTTGAAGCTACTTTAAACAGTGAAATCACCTACAAAAAGCACAAAAAAATGCACAACAGTACCACTAAATAGATTGCAAATGGACACTTGCTTACAGCATGACAGCTAGAGCAAGAAGGTGGAGGGTCACCCTGTTTAGCCTCATCAGGGAATGTGCATGTCCAGTGACTCAAAATTTTCACTGCTCTGCACATGTCTGTGAGTGACTGCAAAAGTACTGTGAGCATTGATTTTGGGGTTACAGATAAATGTTAGCAAGTAAGTGGATTTGCAAATACATTACGAGGATCAACTGTGAAAATATGTGTCCTTATGTGCCTTCCAGGCCCTTCATATCCACAACCTATCCTTTCAGGTTTACCTCCCATAATCCTCCAGCCAGACTGGACAGTTCACCGTTCTCCACACTTAGCCCACGCTGAATCTAACTTTGTGACTGAGTACAGGCTAATGCCTACATCTGGACTCTTTCTTCTCTGCCTCCCAACACACACACACACACACACACACACACACACACGCACGCACACTTGATGCCCCAGATAATAGGATTTCTCCATTCTTGGGACCACCCTGGCATTTTGAATTCTATGTCAGACACTGCTCATGTTCTACCTTGTATTACAAGGCAGCCTTAATAAACTTCAAAAACCCCAAATCTGGTCATGCTATTCCCCTGCTTAAAGCTCCTCAAATCTATCACATTGCACTACAATACAATCTAGATTCCTTTAAGGAGGCTTGCAAGTCTAGCTCCTTCCTTCCTTTGCAGTCCCCTCTTATGCCCCCCTCATCCTCTCTGCTCTAGCCACACAAGACCCCTCTTA
Organism: Lyroderma lyra; assembly: GCA_004026885.1. Classification (NCBI taxonomy): domain Eukaryota; kingdom Metazoa; phylum Chordata; class Mammalia; order Chiroptera; family Megadermatidae; genus Lyroderma; species Lyroderma lyra. The sequence goes on along the minus strand of PVJL010006244.1, from coordinate 80,115 downwards.
GTTCTTCGAGTATACCGGGTACTTCCCAGCCTAGAGTTCTCTGTGTATGCTGTGTATCCTTCCGCTTGGAATTTTCCTCCCTCTAATTCTTTGTCTAGATAATTAATACTCACTCCTCGAGTTTCAGCTTAAACATCACTTCTGCAAGGAGTCTCTCTGATGCACTCCTAATCCTCAAACTATGAAATTCCTGATCTCTGCACCCATAGTATCTCCAGTTTTCTTTCATAACACTCAGCACAATTTAAATTATGTGTTATTGCCCATTTCTCCTACAAGACTGTGATTATCTGAAGAGAGGCCTACCTCTCATTTGGTGTATTTCAGCACCGAGTTCAGAATCTGGTACATAAAAATGTAAATCCTGACTCCCAAGGAATGTTTATGAATGGATAAATAATTAAATCTCCATTGTCTTGGGACCCGTTGAGAATGATGGGATAGCAGATAGGTAAAATAATGATGGAGGTTTTAAGTTTTCTTTTACTAACTTGTGATGTTAAATTACTACTCTCTTAGTGTTTTCTACTAAACATTTAATTCTAAATTCAAAAGAGTTATTATTATTAAATTCAAAAAGAATATGCCCCTGTAACATTACGTCATATGCAAAAATTATTTAGATAATGTAGATTAAAGTGTGAAAGAGAATCAATAAGCTTCTAGAGTATAACAAGAGAATACTCATGTCCTAGAATGAAGCAAATATTTCTCTTTTTTTATCATCTTTTTCAAATTTATTGAGCCTAACATTTGAAAATTTTAATATGGGAATGAAAAAGGGAAATCTGTAACTGTAATAAAGGAAAGAGAGTTTTTGAAGGCCTATGAATAATAGAAAGAATTCAACTTTGTTCTTTTGACACTACTAGTACTTTCATTCACTGGAGAAATAGTTCTTAAACAAGACACCAAAAGCATTAACCCTAAAGAAAAATATTGATGAATTTGGAAGAGATTAAAATTAAGAACTTATGTTCATCAAAACTTATTGGCATAAACAACAACCATTTTATTCCCTCTTACGATGCTGTGCATCGACTGGACTCAGAAGGGCAGGTAGAGCTGCTGCTCCACTTGATGTTGGTTGTGGTTGAGTCATCCAGCTCATTTGGGCTGGAATATGCAAGATGGCTATTTCACATGGCTGGTTAGTTAGAGGGAAAACTAGGCCCATAACTGGTACAGCATTGCTTTCAACATATTTTATTGGCTAAGCGGTCACAGGGCAAGCCTAGATTCAAGGGGAGAGAGCAATAAACACCAATTCTAAATGGGGAGAGTAAAAAAGAATGTATGGTCCTCTTTAATCTACCACAACACCATTAAGAGAGTGTAACGGCAAACCGCACACTGGGAGATGTTTTCAAAACACATATGTTATCGGGTGAATTGTGTCCCCACCAAAAATTTCATATGTTGAAGTCCTAATACCTAGCACCTTAAAACATGACCTTATTTGGAAATGGGATTATTGCAGATGTAATTAGTTAAGATGAAGTCATTCTGGAGTAGAGTAGGACCCAATTCAATATGACTGGTGTCCTTATAAAAGATAAAGTTTGTATAGAGAGATTACATAGGAAAATGCCATGTGAAGATAAAGGCAGAGACCTACAAGGCAAGAAACGCCAAAGATAGCCAGCAAACCACTTGAAACTAGGAGAGAAGCATGCAACAGACTTTCTCTCATAGCCATCAGAAGGAATCAGCTCTAACAATGTCATTATCTCGTACTTCTGGCCTGCAGAACTGTGAGACAACATGTTTCTGGTTAAGCCACCCAGTTTGTGGTGCTTTGTCATGACTTCTCTAGGAAACTAATACAATATATCAATAATACATGCAAAGCAATATGAAAAAAACAACCCAATAGAGAAATGAGAAAAAGTTTAAATAAAGACTTTACGAAAGAAGATACTTAGAAGGTTGATTGTATGAAAAAGTGCTTAACATTATTGAAGAAATGCACTTAACCTCAATAAGGTATCACGTACACTCTTCAGAACAGCTTGTAGTGAAAATGTTAATAGTACAAATTGTTGGCAAGGATGGAGAGCAAATAAAACTCTTAAACATTTATCCTAAAGTGTAAATTGGTACAACCATCTTGGAAAACTGTCGGTATTTGCTAAAGCTATATATATATATATATATATATATATATATATATATATATATATGCTGTGCAGAAAAAATCTAGCCATGCATCCCACCATTTTTCATATTACATGGCTGGATACTTTCAGGACAGCCCCCCCTACACACACACACACACACACACACACACACACACTCATGACCCAGCAATTCCACTTCTAAACATATACCCAATAAAAATGTGTGCATATGTATATCATTGGGCATAATCACAAATTGTTATAGCAGTACTATTTGCAATTTCTCCAAACTGAAAACAATTTAAATTTATGTCCAATGTAGAAGGATAAATAGACTATGGTTTAGTCATGCAATGGAATACTATACAGCAGTTAAAAATGAAACAACTACTGCTACATGAAACAACATGGATGAATTTCACAAAAATGAATGATAAATACCAATACAAAGTTTATAGACTGTATAATTTCATTTAATAAAGTTCAAACACAGGAAAAACTACTCTCTGGTGATAGAAATTGGGTTAATAGATATCTTTGAAAAGAAAAGAGCAACTAAGAAGTTGCGCAAGGGAGATTTGGAGGCTGACAATTCTATGTTTTAAATCTGGCTAATATTAATATTTACAAGACTGTGTTACTTTGTGAAAAATCATTATATTGTATGCTTCTATGTGTTATAGTCTAATGTAAAATTTTACTTAAAAGTTAAATACATTCCGAAGTGTCAGGTCATCTCCACCTGCTGATAACTGGAAATTCTACTTATATTTTTCACATTTGCAATGATTTATAAATATGCTCCATTGGAAAACCTTTCTGAGCATTTTGAGGTTTTGTAAAGAGAAAAGAGACTGTAAATTTAATTTATTTATCTTTTTATATAGTGAAGCATTTTTTGTGCCTGTGAAATATTTAGTGTTGATTAACTATTTAAAACTTGGTTAAGTCATAGAGTGAACAATAGTACATTAAGCAAGAAATTTGACATTAATTTGGGAGGCACGGGTGATTCATTGGATGACAGAATTAGTGGCCAAACAGATGTCAACAATATCAGCTTGCATTCCAATCTCCATGTAGATGGCAGCCTACACTCCAGCCTTCCTGAACACACAAGTCCTCCAGCTTTGGGCACTCTCTGTCTCTCACTTTTAGGTTATTTCACATTCTCTGCCTCGAACAGTCTTTTTTTTTTTTTTTTTTTAATTCATTTTTATTGTTAGACTTATTGGGGTGACATCTGTTAGCAAGGATTACATAGGTTTCAGGCATATAATTCTACAGTCGAACAGTCTTACATTGCTCTTCACCGAGCTAACTCCTTCTAAATCTAGTTCAGTTATCACCTGACTCCTGTGACAGTCTCTGCCTCAGTTGGTCTCTTCTGTCTGAGATCCCCTCCTTTTGGTATTCATGCCCTGTGCAATCCCCTCCCCTTGAGTGTGGGCTGGACCTACTGATTCACTTCCAACAAACAGAATATAGCAAAAAAAGGGGGATGCCACTTATGAGATTAGGTTACAAAACGACTCCGGCTTCCATCTTGGGCTCCCCGTCTTCTTCCCATTACTCTCAACTCTCTTTCTCTCAGAACCCTTGCTCTGAGGGGAGAATGGGGCCTTGCTGGGAGGCCCGTGTGGCAAGAAACTGGTATGTCTGGCCAACAGCTGGTGAGGACCTTATCCCTGCCAACAGCCAAGTGAGAGCGCTTCAGGGTGAATTCGCCCCAAGTCATGCATTGAGATGACTATAGTCCCAGAAGATATCTTGATTGCAGCTTTGTGAGACCTTGAACCAGAGGTACCAAATCATCTGTACCCAGTTTTCTGACCCACGGAAGCTATGAGCTAATACACATTTGTTATTTTGAGCAGCTAAAGTTTAGAGTAATCTGTTACACAGGAATAGGTGACTAATACAGGCTTTATATTCACCTCTCCCACCCCAAGTTGGATATGTTGCCCTTGTTGTACCCAATGTTCCCCACAATCACAGTATTTATCATGCCTTATAGTAACTACTGCTTACTTGCCCATTTCTCTCATGAAAGGGACCAGGGAATATATCTCACAAGCTTTATCATTCCAGTTCCTAGAACTTTGTTGTACTCCATAAGTGTTTGATTAACACGTGAAAGAATAAATAGATGATAGGTGTTTAACCTGGGGAAATAATTACCTCTCTGATCCTTACTTTTTTTTGTTTGTAAAATGATAACAAACTTTGTAGAAATATTTAAGAGGAAAAATGAGCATGACTTGGTAAATAATGTAACCATAAAGGAAGTTACCGGGATGTAAGAGGTGACGGGAAAGAAAGAGTCAAAGTTTGGACAACTGAGAATCACTAAGACAGGGAAAGAATAACAGAGATGGAGACAGTTTAGAGTGGGAGATGGTAGGTTCTGCTTTGGACACACAAAATTGAGTTATCTTTGAAGGTATCCACCAGCCTGAGGGGCATAGGGTCCGGTGCTTAGTGAGAGGTCTGTGTTGAGATGGATTCAGGAGTTAGTAACATATAGATAGATGGTAATTGAAGTCAAGGGAGAGAAGCCAGAGTCAGAAGGAACTTTGGGCTGAGAATAGGCCCTTAGGGAATATTCTCATTAAGAGGAGGACAGAGGACCACACGAAGGGCAGGAAGTGGGCAGGGGTCTGTCTAGAACTGGAAGTGTGATAACCCAGATGGATGGATGTAGACAGTTTCACAAAGCAGGGAATGATCAACAATAACAAATACAGCAGAAATCAAGGTATTAACTGGAAACATCCTTTGGATTCGGTATTGGGAAAATCATTGAAGATTGTGGCAAACTGTGTTTTTCAAAGATGACTGCAACAATATTTCCTATCCCACATGTTCTTCTACAATGTGACCTCACTATCATCCCCTTGAGAAATGGGGCATATACTACCTCCCCTTGATTCTGAGTGGGCTTGTGACCACTTTGACAAATGAATTATAGAGGAAGTGGTCTATGGTACTTTTGAGGCTATAACCTGATAGTGATTTCTGAGTCATAAAAGGTGATGTCTGTTCTACCTTGTTTCCTGGAACACTAGGGCATGGCATGTATGAAGACACCCTAAGGCCACCACGCTGTGAAGAAGCCAAACCACACAGAGAAAACATGTATAGGTCTTCACTCAGCAGGCATCATGCAGCGGAGACAAGTTATACTATAGGATCAACCTGATTTCCTGGCCCTCAGAATGCATGAGCATAATAAAATGATTGTTTTATGCTGGTAGGTTTTTGGGGGATAATTTATTACACAATAACAGCACCTACAACAATGACTTTAGGGAAAGCAGTTTCCATGGAGTAGTCAGGACAGAGGACAGGTGCAGCAGGTTGGGGAACGTGTAGGCGATGAGGAATGGGGTGATACATGAGTAGAATATAGACGGGGGGAGGTCAAATTGGAGGGAGCTTAGGAGGGTTCTTGTCAGGTAGAGTAGACTGGACAGATTCTGGGACAAGTGGAAGCTATCAGAGGAGTGGGAGAGCTGAAGCAGGGAAGACAGGTTACAATAGGGGAGTCAGCAGGGGAGGTGCAGGGCACAGGTTCAAGAGCTGGGCTTGAATGACCTCCCCTGAGGCTGGAAGAAAAGAACTGGAATTTGTTGCAAGAAGAGGGCATAACGGGGTAGCAGTTTGAGGGAAATGGCGGTACAGTGTGATGCAGTTCAAATGGTTACCTATAAGGTCTGGACCTTCAGCCAGGAGACCTGACAGACTAAGGAAATGGAAGGACCAGAGGGCTGGGTCTTTTGGAGGTCAAGTGCAGGTGTCATGGGTATGAGGTCATGAGATGCAACAAAGGATGGGAGAATGTAACCATGAAGAAAGTTACCGGGATCTAGATGACTCATGTCCTGGGTCATGACAAGATCTAGGGTGGCTGAAGTCGAGTGGAGGTGACTCTTGGAGTTAAGGAGATCCAGGAAGTAACCGTTGTCCCCCTGGGCATTGAAATCTCCTCGGGTGATGCAGGACTTGAGCTGGAGAGGACGGCCGAGAGCGAGGTCACGAATGATTCCGTGAGTGAGCAATGGACAGTTTTCAGTGCTCATGAGGAGAGAAATTGGGCAGCACAAGGCTCAAAGAAAGATACGTGTGAACACGCAGAGGTGTGGCGGTGACAATGGAGAGCCGGGACAATCCAGTCACTTCTACTTCAGAGGGGTAGGGTATGGATCTGAGAGGTGAGCCGATTTCTCCTGCAGCGCTGCAGAGGAAGTGAACATTTCTGTTAAGACAAAAGGGGATAAGAGCCTTCTGTGAGTTTCTTGGGGGAAAGAGGGAGTATTCACAAGGGATGGAAGGTTCTGGAGGGTGTAATGGCTAAAAAGAGTATGGAAGTATAAGAAAGGAAAGAAATGGTGGGGGTGGGGTGGGGTGAGATTTGAGGTTGGGGAAGGGACTTTTTATTACAAAGTCCTTATTATAGGCAAAAACCCTTTTAAAGTATTCAGAATGGAATAAAAGCAAAAATTAGGCAGGGAGTAGAGACCTTATCCTAGGTCAAGATCCTTGCCTCTCAAGTCCGGCGAGCCCCCCGCCCCCAGACAGGTGGTCCGTCCTGTTGGAGCCAGGAGACCCCGTGCCTGGAAGGTGACTGCCTCTCAAGGACATGCAGAGGGGAGGTGGGTGGTGCTTGACTGTGAGACCCCTCAGACAGTCCCGGCATCCTTGACTCAGGAAATTGCACAGAGCAATGGATCTTCCTGTTATGACTGTTTTGCTATAAATGAAACAGGGAAATATGAGAGTTCTTGAACTCTCCCGGGAGGAAGACAATAAAAGGCGATCTGACCACCCACCTGGAAGTTCATTTGAAATAACTTTCTAGGGCTATTTTCAGACAGAAACAGACATGCCCCTATGAATAAGCCTGGCTGCATGGGGGCTGTCTGCGGCCAGCGTGATTCTGAGACGCTCTTTCCCCACAGAGTCCCTGAGAGTGACAAAGAGAAACGGTGCGTTCCTGTCACTGGACAGGCCTACGCTGCTCATTGCAGCTAGAAAATTCGACAGGAAGCAATTCCTCAGCCTCTAATGCCACCTCTTGCCCTTCAGGAAGGAGTTTATACTTCCTGGTTTCAAGGAACAGAGAGAGAGCCTTCATTCTCATGACCTCGGGAGAAAGGCAGTGAGGTGGGACTGGGGCTGCAGAAGGGACCAAAGGTGCCCTGGGTGCTTCTGTGTCACGGACCATGTGGTTCCCATCTCTGTCACTACTTTCCTCACACTCATTCCCAGAGTCTCACTTCTCCCCGCACACCGCTAACCAGTTCTCTGCTTACGCTAAGCCTCTTCTCCTCACATGGCCCTCAAAGCTCTGGCTCCACCGTACAGAACCTTCCAATGCATTCCTGTGGCGTCCAGCCCTGCTGCCAACGGCCTGCGTGTCTCAGCATTTCTTGATTCAAATTCCTGAGGTGGGAATCTGATGGGCCTGGCTCCCTTTTGGCGCTGGGCCGGAGGTCATAGGTTGCTGGCTGGCCTGGGCTGGCTCAGATGACTTTCCCTGCTGTACTGGACAGCCAGGAATGGGACAAAACACGACCTAACATGTGTACTGTACGTCTACTACCTCCACTGGCCCTGCTGCTGGAACACAGAATTTTGGAGCCTTTCTAAATAAAGGTAGTAACTGCTAGGACTGATAGCTTAACGAGAGCATACTGTCTCCCTGGCACTCACCATCATCACATGACCCTGTTCTTCTTTAAACTGCTCTCCAGACTCTTGTCTGTCTGTCTCTGGGACTCCTGTGTCAGCCCTGAGTGTGGTCTGCTGCCAGATGACCTCTGCGTGCTGTCCCCTTCTGCTCCTGCCACACACACGCTGCTGGCCCCACCCCACACCTGGCACTGGTCGTTTTGCAGTTGTGACTGTCCCACAGCCCCGTGTTGCCTGGGCTGATCGCCTCAGCACACACAAGTGATCGCAGGAACAACCACAGCGGGAGAGCTGTTCTCTATTTGTGTTAGCCACTATCAAAGGGGGTCTCCGTGCTCCGGCCTCCAATGGCTCGGGGAGGCTTGAATGCACCTGCTCTTTCAGTTTGCAATATGCACAGGGCACGTTCCCTAGGACCCGGACACAAGAGCACGTGTATTCGGAGATGGGAGGGGGATGGACAGGCTGGGGCGAAGTTAAGGAGAGGCAGCGGGTCTTACTCTGCACGGGCCCCGTTTGGTTACCTGGCGTGAGTTACTTCCTGGAAAACACCTCGGTTTCTCGGGGCTAGCGCACTTGGCCTGCCCTCGAGTCCGACCCGCAGCGGCGGAGATGCTCTAGAAGGGGGCACCGCGCACCGCCTCTCGCCATCCTAGCCGTGGAAAGAGTCAGGACCGCGTCTCCACGCCACGTGAACCGCGTATGAAGAGGGGGAGACCCAACAGCATTCTGGCGGTCGGCAGCCTGTCTCTCGGCACCGCCGCTGGAACTGGCCTTTTGGCCTCTCTGGGTCCTCTAAATGGGGGCTAATAATCCTTGCCTCCAGGGGCTGTTGTGGGGATTAAACTGAAAGAGATGATGAACCTAAAGCTCCTGAGCCTGCTCTGGTCCCTGGCGAGAACTTTCTGGATGGAGATGTTATTAGGACCCTGAGGACTAAAGTCAGATCCCAGGTCCAGCAACCCCACTGTGGTGGCTGTGGTGGGCTCAGTCTTGCAGGGTCAGCAGGCGGGTGGCCTTTGGGGTGAAGGCTACCAGATCTGGTGGGGAGGCTGGTGGACAGGGAGGAAGATGGGCCCTTAAGTTCACGCCGGTCTCTCTGTACCCGTCACTGCCTAGGCTTGGGGGTGACATGAGAAGTAGAAACAGGGTAGGAGATGTAGGGAGAGGGATGGGGAGGAGACTGGGCACAGCAGTGGACCCAGGGCACTGGGTCCCTGGCAGCCGGTCCCTCATGAAGCACATCAGCCTGACCCTTGTAGGTCAACTGGAAACAGGTGGGACACACTTGACATGACACTTCAGAGCACATTCTCGGGAGCCAGGCTGCGTGCATGGGAATCCCAGCTCCACTCACAAGCTGTGGGGCCTTGGACGAGTCCCTCCGAGCCTCAGCTTCCTCACCTGTCACATAGGAGTCACAATGGGACTTACCACGTACAGTTGTTACGAGCAGTTAATCAGGTGACACACAGTGGGTTCAGGACAGTGCTGGGCACGCAGCAAGCGCGTTCATTACTGTGATTTAAACACGTCTGTGTCTCGCCTTCTCCAAAAGGACGGTAAGTTCCTCAGGGATTTTAATTTTTTGTTTTTTCATTGTCGGTCAGCGTTGATGATGAAAGTGAATGAGTGAATGAATGGACAGTAAACTTATTTATCAATTTCCAGGGAAGAAGAGCTGATTAACACGGCTTAGGCATAGGTGACCTTACACATTTACGGAGGCCCATCCTTTCAGCGTGACTACACACCCGCACCCCACACCACACTCCCCACACACCCCTCTCCCCGTATACCTACCCACCTCTGCACGTCCCATACCCACTCCCTCCTCACACCCTTTCACACGTTCATACCCCGTTTCTACACACAAGCACGTGCACATGCTCACACATACTCCTCTTCACACATCTGTCCACGTAAGCGTGTGTGTGTGTGTGCATGCACACCCCCCACACTCCCACTCACACACTCTCACACACACACTCACACTCACATTCCCACACTCCCACTCACACTCCCACACTCCCACTCACACACTCCCACACCCACTCCCACACTCACACACACACTCACACACACACACTCACACACACTCACACACACTCACACACACTCACACACTCACACACACTCTCACACACACTCAGTCAAACACACTCTCACACACTCACACACTCACACTCACACACACACACACTCACACCCCCACACACCCCCACACACACTCACGCACACACTCACACACTCACGCACTCACACTCACACTCATACACACGCACACACACACACTCACATTCACACACACTCACACGCACTCACACGCACACACACTCACACACACTCACAC